>JAVQJD010103471.1:0-42956 GCA_036023655.1 Nannoperca australis | reverse complement strand
TTTTATCAGGTTTGTGTTACATTTTCAATTTGATTGATTGATGAGCAAGCACTAGGCGACAACGGCAAGGAAAAACTCCCTTTTAACAGGTAGAAACCTCGAGCAGAACCAGGCTCTAGGTGGGCGGTCATCTGCCTCGACCGGTTGGAATTCCCTCATTCCCTTACACCTTCGTATCACTCCACTAAGCTTTCGACCGGCAGCAGAAGGAGTCGGTTGCCCTGTGAAACCGTGTCCCTCGTATGACTCGCTCTCGACGGTGTGCCCGCTACGACTTATCTTCTCAAAAGTTATTCCCTACTATTTCATCATGCCTCTTGGCCACTCATCATTACGAGCGGCATGGCATTGGACATAATGAGCCTGAAGCTCCATGTGGAGCCGGGACGTATTGTACTATGCTCCGCTGCAAGCAAGGGAGGTATTGAAAATGTAACACATGTTGCAAGATTTTCCGCCACTGAGTCAGGCTTTCACCATCTGAAGGCACATGTACGCGCATCTGCTTTTGTAGCTTAGCCAATACGAACACACGTCTCAGAAATAACTTCTGGCTAAAGTCTCCCGTCAGGGGCTAGATCTTCTAAAGCCTGAAAACAGAGACAAGAGGAGGGCCGAAGTAGAGGTTTGCTCTCAGAACACTTGAATTGCAATATGCTGCACGGTTCATATGGCATTTTTGCCCAATGATGCCAAAAGAAAACTGCCTACCCAACCTTTAAGCCTCTCGTCTGAATTTGCCACACTAATCTCTCTCTCTCTCCTCCTGCAGGTCCTCAACCCTTTCTACATCTTCCAGCTCTTCAGTGTGATCCTGTGGAGTGCCGATGAGTATTACTACTATGCTGTGGCCATTGTTTTCATGTCGGTCATATCCATAGCTACCTCGCTGTACACCATCAAAAAGGTGAGCTTATCAATCCAAAGCCATTTATCCGACCACATAGCTAGGGCAAGACCTAGTTAAATGTCACTTCTCATACATGTTAACTCACACTTCATTGTTTTAATTGGCCTTTTTGTGCAGACAAAACTGGTGATTTTAACTGTATCCTCACACGCTACTTATTTTGTTTACCTCCACTATGAATGGAAAGTAATGAGAGGGAAAACTGGAGCTGCAGATGGCTGGAAGATTCAGGCAACATGTTCTGTCGGTTCTTCTGCGACAAAGTTTAGTGTTTATATCACAGCAGTGTCAGTCAGACTACAATTAACATGTTGATGTCCAATAGGATCTAAACAAGCTCACTTCAGTTTATAACAGATCTTTTGACAGCAGCCATGTGGGAAATCAAACCATGTAACTGATCAAGCAGCAAGACAGATGACAACTGTTGTGGCAGAAATTTGGCCCATACTAAGCACATTCATTTGTAATGTACCTGGTACAGCCCCAGTGCCTGGTCAAGTCTAAGCCATATCAGACACACTCACTGCCCCGCTTGTGTCTAATCCAGGGTTTTCAGTATAGCATAAAGGCTCATTTGCACACAGTCTACTGCCCCTGGCATCATAGTTCACAAACTCTGACGAAAGCTCCCTTGCGGTCACATAGGTGGTCATGGGAATCAAGAAGCTGTCTGAAGTCTTTCATCTGTTTTCTTTGTTCTTCTTTTTCCAGCAATACATCATGCTTCACGATATGGTGGCAACTCACAGTATTGTCCGTGTGTCTGTATGCCGAGCCAACAATGGTTTGTCAATTTTCTTTTGTTTTTGTCTTTTTTTTAAATTTCTTTTTGCAAATGGCCTCTGTAGAGTTATTTAAATAGTAGCACACAGCATGTTTGTTTCTGTTCAGTTTCCTGCTTTTCTCAAGAGTGCTTTTCAAACCAAACCCGACAGTAGACATTTTTCTGCTTCTGTGACGGGCCAGACTCAATTACACAGTCACCCTGCTTTGGCTGTCCTCCCGATGGCTGATGGGTTGGGACAATTCAGACACAGCGAGAGAGAGACAGTGTGTATATTAGACAGTGGCCGTAGCATGTGTATCCATTTAAAAACACTTCAGTGGATGTGCACATGCATCTGTATGTCTGCATGCACTTTAAACTGGGTGAATGTGTCAGCAGAGGTGAACACTGACAGTCTCATCAGGTGTCCTCTAAGCTTTAGCAAATTAAAATGAATTCCCTGAGTTGGCCAAAAGACAGAATTACACAGAATCAATTAGGAACATTGCTGTGCAAGTGTGTACACGCTTATATTTTTGTGCATGCAGTCATCTTTTGCACTGCTTGTGATGCCTCAGCTTTTTTCCTGGGGCCTAGAGAGGTGCAAGTAAAGCGAGGTGCCGAACAAGACTCTGGGGCTCTGACACAAAATATCTCCTTTCTCACCCCCCACCCCTCGTACGCTATCCACCATCTGCTACTTTTGGCTCATTTACACACTGTTCACCTTTTTTTTTTCTTTTACTGTGTTACCCACACTGCCCTTCACCTGTCTGTATTTAATGCACACATTTATCCATTGCACCCTACTTCATGGCAGAAATCGAAGAGACTTTGTCCACTGATCTGGTGCCCGGTGATGTGATGGTCATCCCCAGCAATGGGACCATCATGCCATGTGACGCGGTGCTGGTCAGCGGCACCTGCATCGTCAATGAAAGCATGCTCACAGGTACAGCCGAAATCTGGATATTTAAGTCTGATAACTCAGAGAGAGAACGTTGGAATATTTAATACATCTGTATATAAGAAACTGACTTCAAACTTCCTGTAAATCTCGCAGCACCAGTCCTAATATCAGTCTACCCCCCATCAGGTGAGAGTGTTCCTGTGACAAAGACCAACCTCCCAAACCCAGTGCCAGGGGAGAGAGGGGAGGAGGCTGATAGTGCCTACAACACAGAGGAGCATAAGAGACACACACTCTTCTGTGGCACCCATGTCATCCAGACCCGCTTCTACACAGGCGAAATGGTCAAGGCTGTGGTGGTCCGCACAGGTAGGCGTGTGTGTGTCTGGGGATATGTATTTAAAAGTATTGAAGTTTGGATGAACTGTAAATTGGTATAAATCTCCTTGATCAGTTGTGTAGAGACTTGATTTTAAATATATAAGATTTACTGAGAGACACAATTAACAATAAAAAGACTAACAATAGTCCAAAATTCCATGAATTGCAGATTTGCATGCTGCTCATTACAAGAGCAATGCAGCGTTTCAGAGGATCAGCAATATCCCTTTCATTCAGGAAGCCAGCATATTACCTGCATCAAATATGTGTTAAATCTACATTTGAGTCATTCCTAGAGGACGTCTGTCACACTCTCAACCTTGTTCATCACAGTTCAGAGACGCGAGCCCCTGTATGTACGTAGTGTGATCAAATATTAAAAAACATTTCACTCATGAGACTCTGATAACAACTTCTCCATTCAGGTTTCGGCACAGCCAAAGGCCAGCTAGTGCGCTCCATCCTTTACCCAAAACCCACCGACTTCAAGCTGTACCGTGATGCCTACCTCTTCCTGTTGTGTCTGGTGGCTGTGGCTGGAATTGGCTTTGTCTACTCCATTGTTCTCAGCATCATGAACAAGGTAAACTAAGAGATGATGGGCAGATTAAACAAATGCAATGTTCTGATTTAGAGCTTCAGAAGTAAAGGGAGTCAAAAATAAGAGTGCAACTGAAAGAAAATCAAATGTTACACAGTCCCATAGAACATTCACTGGCTCTGTCTTTCTGTTGATTTACAATCAAGTTTTAACACTTGATTAATTCAAGGTAGATTTTGTTTTTAAAGCACAAATGATCTTTTTCAACAATGTCTTCTGTCACATTAATATATTTGAACACAGTCACACACCTGTGAGCTGCCCAAAACATCCACAGTTCTGACAAAGCCTGAAACTGAACTAGAGATTCTTCCCCACTAGGGGGCAGGATCACTCCAATACAAACTCTCAGTAACAGAAGCTCAATCAGCTTTTCAAATTCTTTTTGAAGACATGTTGGCAATGAATAGCACAGCAGCCCACTTTTTTCTTATCGTCTGATATTTACTTACTGGTGTTTTAGCTCTTCCTTCCCTTGGTGCAACCTTGAGCAAAAGCTTTTCCACCAACAAGCAGAATGGTAATACATTTCTGAATCACTCTGTGCTGCAGAACAGTTTGAGACGTTAGTTTTTCCTTCTCTGTAACACTTGGTTATAGGGTTTTTGTAGGATTAGCATCAGACTTAGAGGATCAGCCATTTTGGGCCCTTGCTCTGGATGTGCTGTTAACATGAACAGTTGGAGGAGAAACATGCCTGAGAGAGACTTTGCTGTACTACACTGTTTAGTTCAAAAGAGGCCTTAGACGGCTTGGGAAATACCATACATGGATTATAGCAGCCCCTTCAACACATACGTGAGGGGAAACTGTGAATTTATAGCTGGAGATGGTAATCAGAGACAAATGATTATCAAATATGCAAAAGTTTCATGACTTTTTACTTTCTGACTGTCACAGGTGCCAGCTAAGACCATCATTATTGAATCCCTGGACATCATCACCATCACTGTGCCACCGGCACTGCCAGCCGCCATGACAGCTGGCATTGTGTACGCCCAGCGACGCCTCAAGAACATTGGCATTTTCTGCATCAGCCCACAGAGGATCAATATATGCGGACAAATCAATCTGGTCTGCTTTGACAAGGTGAGCGGTAGCGGTTGTATGCTTATTTCTCTCTAGTCAACACTAACCTTACATATCGCTTGAAGAAGACTTCATTGCTTGTAGGCCAACAAAAAAAGCATACACCTGAAAATAAATAAAATATACATAAATATACACCCGAGTTATAGGAATTGGAGTCATATGACAGAGAATTTATCTGAACCTTTTCACATTTTGCACTAAGGGGGATGAATGTAAACTCAAATCAGTTTGTGCAGATGGATTAATGATGTTTAAGGTTTGGTAGCTACCATTTCATGTGAGCAAGTAGCTACTGCTGTTACCCAAACTGGATTACACTGCCTCTAGTTGTGTGGTAATACAGATTTATTTTATTAGATTCAATCAGTTAAAAAAAATATATCTATATTTCTGCGTACAGACTGGAACTCTGACAGAAGATGGATTAGACTTATGGGGAGTCCAGAGGGTTGAGAATGGAAGGTAAGCTAGTCTGTACTGTAATTAATCAAACAGGTAACAACCACTGTTTCAATGCATTTCAACTTAGATATCCATTTCCATTTCTAAACTAAACATGTAAAGAAAGAAAAAAACATTCTTCTTTCATCGTCCACCTCCCATTTCTCCTGCGTCTCCAGTTTCCACCTGTCAGAGGAAAATGCCTACAAGGAAAATCTTGTCAAGTCCCAGTTTGTGGCTTGTATGGCCACCTGCCACTCTCTTACCAAAATAGAGGGCCAGTTGTCTGGAGACCCGCTGGATCTCAAAATGTTTGAGGCTACAGGCTGGGTGAGTGGTTCTGTATCTATCCAAAAGCATAATGTTGGTGGAAATGTGATTAGTCACACCAGCCTTCAAAAGGTTCATGGGGACATACAGCTACTTTGAATCTATGAATTTATGCATAGGACACCAGCGTGTGACAGAAAGAGAGATATTTATTATGTCAAATAAGTTTACACATTCTTAATGTCACTTACTATTGTTGAATAGACATTTTTTACGGATCCTTATTTTCTCTAAAAACAAATCTGCCTAGATCCTGGAGGAGGCCACAGAGGAGGAAACATCTCTCCACAACCGCATCATGCCCACTGTGGTTCGACCCCCCAAACAGCTGTTGCCCCCAGAGCCTGCCGCATTACCAGAGCAGGACATGGTATGAACAGCAGTAGTATCTTATTAATGCGAACGGTGCCTTGAGATGACATGTTATGATATGGTGTTTAAATAAATAAAACTTAATTGAATTGAAATATATACATATAGACATTTTGTTTTCTCACCCACTCATCACACTCTGCTGTTTTTTTCATTCTAGGAACTGTATGAGCTTTCGGTAAGTAGCTTCCTTTCTGAAAATGTACTCATCAGGTTCCTCTTTTTCCAGTAAAAATGGCCCTGTATTACTCATGTTGGCTAGGTAATGTAATATAACATTTTAAGGTCAGGCTTTTGATAATATTTTGATAGTAGTTCACAGCGTCTTATAAAATTTGATTTTTCAGTATCAAAATTATTGAGGATTGAATCCATATATGTCATGATTTTGTCAACCAAGCATTTAAGTTAGCCAGTATCCCTCTGAAAGTTGTGATTTTGTAATTTGTAATTTATTAGCATTCTCCATGTTTTCAATTTCAGCAGATGGATGTTTAGTTTATAGTTTTCATCCTCGCCTTGACATAAATGATAAAGATGTATGTCATTTGTGTGTCTGTGTGGGTGTGCATGTGCAGTCAGCGTATGAGATAGGTATCGTGCGCCAGTTTCCTTTTTCCTCAGCGCTCCAGAGGATGAGTGTGGTGGCTCGTCTGCTGGGGGAGAAACGTATGGATGCCTACGTGAAGGGAGCACCAGAGGTGGTGGCTGGTCTCTGCAAGAAAGAGACAGGTGAGGTGTCTTATTACTGTTACTGCTATGGTGAACTGGAACATTGTATTATTAGGGATGCATGTATCAGCTGCTGACAATTAATAAGAGAACATTTAAAACTATTATTCTTGTTCATTTAATGAAATTTCCGCTGCCAATTACCTGTGTAGGATGCCTGTTGACAACAGTCCTGAATGGTGATTTTTGCCCTTCTGCAAGTCATCAAAGTTTGATGTGTCTTCTTTACTTGCCATCTGTCTCTTTTTAACTTTACTTATCTCGTCAATTTCTCTGTCTCTTTGCAGTACCAGAAATCTTTCAAGAGGTTTTGGAGGGCTACACCAAGCAGGGTTTCAGGGTCATAGCTTTGGCTCACCGTCGACTTGAATCTAAACTCACCTGGCACAAAGTTCAGAACATCAGCAGGTAGCGTACTGTTTATTGTTGATATTGTTGCTTTTGACCTTCATTTTAAAAAAATAAAAAAATATCCAGAGAACTTTAAGCTAAGGATTGCTGGTGCTTTTTTAGCATGCTACTTGACACTGTGGGCATTTCATCTGCATTCCTCTAATCTGTGATATATAAATAAGAACATTAGGTGTGTTTCTTGTGGCAAACAAAGCAACCCTTCTGTACTCAAAAAAAATATAAAAATAAAAGTTATTATAGTTATTAAAAAGTTGTTATACTGGGAGAAATTGTATGCAAGCCCCTCTTGTATTTTAGGTATTTTGGTCTTGGCACATAAGTCCAAATCTCTGTGTTTTCTTTTGAACTAGGGATCACATAGAAGCAAACATGGAATTCTTGGGTCTGATCATCATGCAGAACAAACTGAAGGCAGAAACCCCAGGGGTGCTGCAGGACCTCCACCGAGCACACATCCGCACTGTCATGGTTACTGGTGAGACTATGCACGCACACGAGCCTCAACTAAGACAGTAAAGGCATTAATATAGTCACTAAAGAGAACACACACACACACACACACTAAAATACAAATGAAAACATACAATGCATGTTGTAAAATGTTGTAAAAGGAAAGACAGTCTGTCAGAAAACGTCATACATTGCAGCTACAAATAAATGAAGTATCTCCTCTTTCTCCCCAAACCCTCTTGATGTGAAGGGTTTCTGTTAACTTTCCACCATCAGTCGCAGACCCTCGCCCCATACTAGTTTAAATCCTAATTTGGGTTGCCAAAGAATAGACTGGAGAAAATCTCTAAGTTTTAATGACATGTATTTGTGAGAAAGGTGGATGAGAGGGAGTAACAGAGTGACATATAACTGATGATGAAATGAATCTGTGTTTTAGCTAGACACTTTTAACATCCCTGTCCATCTATAACACAATAACTAATTTCATGTAGTTTAGAGGTTTTTGATTTTAGCTTTTTGCTGCATTGCTTTTATATGGACACATCATGGGAACATATGTGTTCGGACAATCACTCTACCTTCCCTTAACAGCTATCATCAAGAGTGAGACACGTGACCCTTAACATCTCCAGTGGAGCTGTATCACACAAAAAAAGCAAAATAAGAAATGTGCCGTATTCACATTCTAGGTGACAACATGCTGACTGCAATCTCTGTGGCCCGGGACTGTGGAATGATCCCTCCCCAAGACACAGTCATCATTGCTGATGCCATCCCTCCTCATAATGGACACGCCGCCAAGATCACCTGGAGATACGCTGACAAGCCGAGCAAGACATCTCGTCTCGAGGTGAGACGATGGGGCTAGTGCTAAACAATAAACAGCCATTCACACCCATACACTAAGGGATGGAAAGACAAATGAGTGACTAATTTGAGCCTGTGTGTAGAACAAAATGTTCTGCTTGGCACTGCATCCAGATGCTAAAACTGTCTCTAACCAAAAAAGTGAAATTGTTTTAGGACAGTTAGTTGCTCTCAACCAAAGTCAAAGGAATAGCCAAGTAAAATATAACGTATATGTAGCTTGATATATAGCCTAAATGTATCTTGTCTACTAAATTAAGTTTTGTCTTCAAAGGTGTGCTGTCCCATCAGTGATATCTATACCAAAGTCTAAGCACACAGATTAGTTTTGAGTAATCATGATTCATGAAGCACTTGTTATTCCAATAACTAACATGAGGATGAGTACACAAAGGATTTTAACACGTGGATGAGAGCGGAGCATTTTATCGGTTTAAACTTCTGGTTAACATAAGCTTTTCTGTCCTCCATGAAATTGTGTCTGCCCGTGGCAGACTCAATTCAAATACTTTTCTCAGTGTATATAAAAGAAAAATGTTTCAGAAAACAATATGCATTTGTCTACATAATGCAATCCAGTACAGAAGCTGAATAATAAAAGAACCTTAGCAAAACACAGTTGGACGATTTGGTTCAACTCTATTGTAATAATTGAGGCTACCTTATACTGGTATCTTCTATTCTCTAATCCATACTTTCATTACTTTAACAGGAAGTGAACATCAGTCTGGTGGATGTGTGTCACATCGATGAGCCCAAAAGACAGGAGCTGTACCACTTTGCTATGAACGGAAAATCATTTGCTGTCATCGAGGAGCATTTCCCTGACATGCTTCAAAAGGTATGGCGTCTCTGACATCACTCCAACCTTTCTGTACCTGGAGTAGAAATGTTAAAGTTGCTCCTACTGTTCTTTGGGTACAATTTTCTCCACACCAAATGTTTGTGTTGTTATGATGGAGTGTTCTGTTTTGTAGCTGGTGCTGCATGGGACAGTGTTTGCCAGAATGGCCCCGGACCAGAAAACCCAACTCATTGAAGCGCTGCAAGGCGTAGAGTGAGTATTTAAGTCTAACACACGATGTAGCTGTGAAAGATTACTTTGACAAGTCAGCCAAAGTTTGTTGGAAGTATTACATCCACAACATGTTTGACTTTCCCCTGACAGAGTCTGTCAAATAATCAGCAGCAGTAAAATTAGCCTGTAACATCTTGGTAACTTTGAGCAGAGAGTCACTGCTCTTTATGATTTGCTCACAGCTACTTTGTGGGGATGTGCGGAGATGGAGCAAACGACTGCGGGGTATGTACAGGCGCTTTAAAAGAATTTATTAGTGTGACAATAATAGGTTGAAATGGACATAAATTGATTGCAGCCTGGACCTTTTATATTTCAAATTTTCCTCACCCAGGCTCTGAAGAGGGCTCATAGTGGCATCTCGCTGTCAGAGCTCGAGGCCTCGGTTGCGTCTCCCTTCACTTCCAGGACCCCCAACATCTCCTGTGTCCCCAGCCTCATCAGGTTTGCACTAGCGCGATGTTGTCTTTACATGCCATTTTGTAATTGTTGTAATGAAGCATGGACTATTGATATTTAGTGCAGTTTTTGAGTCTTGAGCTTTGAATTAAACATAATTCAATTCAGTCACACTTAAACACAACACAAGCAAAGCCCTTGCTTTTTAAATTCACCTGTTTTTGACAAATTCATAGTCAGGGTTTGTACAAAGTCTTGAAAATTTTGAAAAAGGGATCTACACAATCATATAACTATGAATCTTTTAATACAGGATATAAAATGATTTTGTCATCATATTTAGTTGTTGTCTCCTGGCATTTATAGTAACAATTTATATGTGATGATAAAGGCTTTGAGAGTCTGGACTTTTTGGTTTATGTATCTTGAAAGGGCTTGAAGAGTTTCACCCTTAAGAAGCTGTACAAACCCTGCATAGTGCTTAAAAAGGTTTTTAATGTCAAGTCGTGTTTTTATAGCTACATGACATAATTGTTACTTGTGGGCTTATATGTTGTATAGAGAGATGACTCGGAGCTTGCTTTTACAGGGAGGGGCGTGCTGCTCTCATCACCTCCTTCTGTGTGTTCAAGTTCATGGCCCTCTACAGCATCATTCAGTACATCAGCGTCACTCTCCTCTACTCTGTACGTAATGCTGCTTCCTCAGTCACTAGTAACTGTAGTAGCTGCTTAATGAGAAATTTAGCAACTTCTCTGACGTGTGTTGCCTGTTTTGGTTGTTAGATCCTCAGCAACCTTGGAGACTTTCAGTTCCTCTTCATCGATATTGCCATCATCCTCCTCATTGTCTTTACCAGTAAGTATACGAACAGTAACAAAGATAAGGTGATGTGTTTTTTAATGTGTCTCACTTTTATATTTCTTTACTTATATCTCTACTTCGTGCCTTTGTCCTCACCCTCAATGTCTGTTTTCTGCCCGTCCTCATCCTTTCCCCCATCCCCCTGCTCCCCCTCAGTGAGTTTGAACCCAGCATGGAAAGACCTGGTGTCACGTCGTCCCCCATCAGGTCTGATCTCAGGGCCTCTGCTGTTCTCTGTGCTGACCCAGATCCTCATTTGCTTGGGCTTCCAGACCATTACATTCCTTTGGGTCCGACAGCAGCCCTGGTACACAGTCTGGGCTCCATTTACAGAGTGAGTATCTATTATCATTGCTGATGTACCTCAGCCAAACAGTAACAACATCACAACAAAATTGTTAATAGATATGATTTGAGAATAATTGTATTTATATATATATATCATGAGCACACAGTCAGATTTCTGTGCAGAAAATATTATTCGATTGATCTTGAATCTTCTCACCCAGTGTCTGCAACCGTTCCTCACACGTGAACGTGTCTGACCACAATGACACAGAATTGGACGACCACAACATCCAAAACTTCGAGAACACCAGCCTCTTCTATGTCTCCTGCTTCCAGTATCTCATTGTTGCCATTGTTTTCTCAAAGGGCAAACCTTTCAGGCAGCCTAGCTACAAGAATTGTAAGAAACTTGCTTCTTAACATAAATACATCAGTCCTAATATTGTTACTTTTATTTGTTATAAATTTGTTTGTTTGTGTCTGTGCTTACGTGTCACCCCCCCAGGGCCTTTTGTGCTTTCTGCCTTGAGTTTGTATGTTTTCCTGCTATTCATCTTGTTCCACCCCGTCGAAAACATTGACGAGTTTCTAGAGGTGAGAAAAACAAGAATCATACCCCTTTACTCAGCTCTGGTGTAGACTGTAGCATGTTTTAAAATGCCAAGCTCTGCAGTCTTTAAATATTTTGATCTAATAGAAACGCCCATTCAGTAATTTCATTAAGATGAAGCCCTAAAACAAGGCTGTCTTGCTAATAATCGCTGATGATCAGTGTTGGAGTATCTCTCTCTCTCTCTCTCTCTCTCTTTCTGTACAGATTGTTTGTGTCCCGTTTGAATGGAGGGTAAAACTCTTCCTCATCATCTTAGTCAATGCTGCTGTGTCTATTTTGGTGGAGGTAAGACACACACTTAAACACGTGGGAACAGTAGATGTTTTTCTCATCAGTTTTTGTTTGGTCATGCAGTGTGCTCATCTTTGTCTCATTTATCCGAACAGCAGGATCAGTCTTGTTTTGTGAGAAGAAATTATGTAAAGTGAAAATGTTCTTGTCTTTAAAGAGACAAATTACAGTATCTGTAATAGTACATACATTAAGTATGTGACTGTTTTTAATATATTTTTTTATTCCTCAAGATAGCATTCGTTTGTCTTGCCTAATTTTTGAATTCAGATGAATCCTTAAGAAAATAATGTATTGCTGGACATCTGCATGACAGTAGATAGCTCATGCTGACCGTCCACACTCAGTAGAGCAGTGTCACTATGCCTCTGCCTTCCTTTTAGATGGCTGCCCTTGCATATGTGCACTGCTTACACCCTAGATGATGCAATTTCCTAAACTACCCATATAAATTCCTTTTACCTTCTTATTTATTTATTTGTCAATAAAAAAATCAGTACAAAGAATCTGATGATTTCAGTATTTTGAGAAGATAGTACCCATGCACTCTCTTCTTACTAATTTGTTTAATTTCATTTTAACCTCACATGTAATGATTAACGCACAGCTTAATGGAAGAAAACAGTTGCCACTCATGATTACTTAAAGTTTTGATATGTTGTGGCTCTGCAGAAGCAGTTGAAAAAAAACACGCTATGTGAAATCAAATTAGCCTCTCTGTAATTCTTTCCCCTATCCACTGCGCTATTCCATAGACCTTCATCCTTGACATCGTCTTATGGAAGCTTGTGTTCAGCCGAGAAAAACAGGGCAGCTTTGGCGTCACTCCTGCCGCCCCGAAACCACAGGTTGGGAAAATCTGACACCTTCTTCTTTAGCCCTTTCGTTTTCCTCTTGTGTGGTGTTCCCTCTCTCTGTCCCCACTTCTTCCTCTAATGCTACAGAGCACACCTTTCTATTGTAACCTCTAACCAAGACGTGCATGTGCGAGACATCGGTCTAACTCTGATCTGTCCTCTTCCTTCTCGTGTCCTCCTGATGGGCCTTCAGTTCAGGGCTCAACATCAGTTGCTGTTTTACACCAACTCTGGCTCTGTTTTGAGATGAGCTTCATAACCGCTCTTAAGTACAAGTATTTTACTTCATAACGTTCTTGCTGAAGCTAAAAGCTAACTTTAAATTTCGAGCTACTGGTGGTCACTGTTAAACACATTTAGATAAGTGTGTAAATGACTGGGAAGTAATTGGTTTACTTTAAAGCTTGATGTCAAGTAAATGAGTAATGCTCTGACCTCCTTTAGAAACCACCATATTATCACCTTGCTAAATGTTTTTACCACCTTTAGCAAGGTGGTATTATTGATTAAATGTTTTGGGTTTTGTTTATTGCTCAAACCATTCCCACGCCTTGGATATCTCCCATTGCTTTTTTCTAGAAGTATGATTGCTTGCCACCTCCTCTCCCTCTGTCTACTGTAACTCAAGTTTTAGCCCACAGGCCCTACAAAGCTCTACTTGCTGCACTTATCTCTTATTTTCCCTGTTATGTCGTAGATAGCAGTCACCACTGTTCGTGGTTCCTATCATTATCAAGTACACTATGTTTAATATCGAAGCAGGCTAATCTTATATGTCTTGTCCAGTGTATGATTGATGGTAAATTTGGACTAATCTGTAGAGACCTGCTGTGGAAACCTTTTGTTCGTTTGATCTTTGACTCCATGAGCTTGTTTTTAAGAGTGGGCTCACTCTTTAAGCCATCTTCAGCCAACTCCTTTAAACTATTATCATGCGGAATTTTGTTTTGAATGATTTGCATGTATGCACACTTGTTGCCATTTTCCTGTGTAGCGAAAATGTGCCTGCGTTTCACGCAAATGGCTCCTCTCCAGATTTATATTTAGCATGCAACAGTTATAGTAGCATGCCGCCGTCTGATTAGCATTTGTCAGTGAAAACGTGACCAAAATATGACACAAGTTCATGGAACCTTTCATCCTTCCCTTTTCCTACTATCTCTGGTATTTGTTATTTATTTATTTGTTTATTTTTGTGATATTTTCAGGGGGCCCTTGACCTGCGGGCGTACAAGTGTCTGTCCTGGCTGTGCTGCCCACGCAAGAGGACACCCAAGGCTCGCTACATGCATCTGGCCCAGGAGCTCAGTGTGGACCCCGACTGGCCACCAAAGCCAACCACCACCACTGAAGCCAAGCCCCGCCCAGAAAACGGCTCCACCTATCAAATTATGATCAATTCCTAGCACCCCCCCTGGCGCCTTCTAGTATCTAATCTACCCCCTTCATACAGAAGGTTCAGTGAACGCACATTGAGCCTATTCAGATGAAACTATCACAGGATAATTGCTTGTCGTCACCATTCAAAACTTGCATCAAATACTATAGTCTCAGAAACGTTGCTGCAAAAGCATTACACATAAATACCAAATAAAGTAAAGTTTCAGTTCTCGCAGTACTCTTGCTCTCTCTTTCCCTCCCACTCGCGCTCTCAGGTCTCTCAGTTATCTTTAAATATCATTTAAACATCGCTAACATTTAGTGTAATTCCCTTTTTTCCCCTTTTTATTTATAGCAATGTCTGTTCACTGAAGCTGAGCAGCATTCAACCAGGCTAGGAGCCAAGTCGAATTTGCCCATTGACCTCTTCAGATCGACGGCCAATGCAGGTTTAATATCCGCTGACTTCATTATCCCCTGTTTGTGTGAAAGGGGTTTTAGAGAGAGAGAGCCAATGTCCCACTCCACTTCGGAGCTAGCTTCTGACATACAGGTGCTTTCAGAAATGTCATGGAAAAAATGTAAAGAACATAATTGCTTAAAATAACAAGGTCTTAAGATTTAATTTGCAACCACAGTACTAGATGTCAATTTTAGATGAAGAGTAAAATTATCAGTTATCATGTCTGGTCTTTCAGAATGATCACTGAAAAAAAATGTGAATGGAGAAGGAGGGAAGAGTATAGGATGAAGCAGATGCTAGCCTAGAAGAGGAGTTGTCTTTTGGCTGTCTAAAGTACAACTCACTCTGACTGAAACTGCAAGTAAGAGAATCTGTTGATAAAGAAAGTTTGAGGAAGAGGGTGGAAGAAAGAGGTTTCACTTTAAAATGGTGGACTGATGGTGTTGAAGGTGGGTGGAGTAATGAATAGAAAACAGTAGACGGCTGTACTGACCAATCTTAATCTGATCATCAGTTTTTAAAAGCAGCAGCAAGTGTACATGTCATGTACATATTTTTGAGCAGCCACCACCGCACTCATTAAAGAGCATAGAATCGTAACCAAAAAGAAAAGCTTTCAAGATTACCATTGTCCCCCCCAGGGGATGACTCAAGTGCAAGTTACTCAAGTCTTTTAAGCACACTGTAAGTTGTAGTAGACTGGGAATCTTGGAAAGGTTGCGGTCAACTTGTTCAGTTGCACACCCCAGACTGAAAACACAGTTCATTATACGTCACAGATTGATGATAGAAACTAATCTGAGGTTGCATATTTCCACATCATTTGGCCAAAACTCATACACATCCAAAACATTATGGCTCATAAAAAGAAAAGAACTTAAAGAGGACAGTGAGGGAGCTCATTCTCTCTCAACCACAGGCTGGGACCTGTGGCAGGATCTCCATTGTGTTAGTCATAGTTTACCGTTAGGGTTTTTAAGAAAGATATTATGTAGAAAAATAAAGAAAATGAGAGGGAAAAAAAACTATCTCAACAACTATTTAATGTATTGCTATGAAAGTTGGCACAGACGTTTGTGGTCCTTTTTGTCAACTGGTCAATAACACTTCATAACAATTTACCTCTAAAACAAATGATGAAATATTCTTCAACCTCAGCTGTACTAGCAGACCATGCTAACAAGTCTGACAGGAAACAACATGAACAACGTTCCTCTGGCGCTCCCCTCAGGCCAAACGTTTTGCCCCACTAGTGGTAAAGCTCCAACAACAGCAAACTTTTCATCCATCAAATACATTTAGTTTTCTAGTGTGTAATGAGCATTGCACCCTCATAAGCCGCTAGCATGGCCAAAACCTGTTAATCTTGTGTTTTTGCATCAATGAGCCATGTCCTGTCAGCATCTAATGACCAGACAGGAGAATGAAAGCATACCAAGACTTGCATGAAGCCATCTCCCTATCGTCATGTTCTGAATACTAGATGGTTGCAATACTAGAAATATTACTACAAATACAACGTTACTGTAGAATTAAGAAACTCTGACGTTAACGTCGCTGTATTTTTAAGAAATCTGCACAAGAAACGGCATGAATCTGGCTGGTTATCGTTGACAGTTAATCACATGCATGAGAAGATAGAAATCAAAGGATCTTACATTAACAAACTCACTTCAGTGTGGCTCCAGATAGTCAGTAGTACTATTTAAAGTTTATTTTCCTTTTTTTTTTTTTTTTTTTAAACTAAATTTCTTCCTATGGAAGACTGATTAAAAGTGTAATCGTATATCAAGGCAAGTCATTGTGAATCTCATCAGCGCTGTTCTTGGCACATTCAAAACATCCATGCAAGACACGCTGCACAAAATGGATGCTGGTTACCATATACACTTGCGTTCATGTATTACACATAGGCTGCCTGCATAGAGAGTTAAGGGCTATATTTTATGTTCACTGCTCTTTCTTTAACATTTAAAGTGATGCTCCTCAAAATATGTTAAAGTGTCCAACACTCGCTCACTCCCTGTTAACTGACATCGGCTGTAAAAGTTTGTAGCTTTTTTCTTTTAAAAAATCTGTGAAATTCAGTCTGTTAAGATAGATGAATGGCTTACTGAGCTAACCGACAGATCGCAGAGAAGCTGTTTACACTGCAGGAGTGGATTGAGGAGAATTGGCCGCTCTGAGGAGAAAACGACAAACCTTTTACAGCCACCAGAGATGGTGTTTGATCAAAAAGCAGATTTAGGACAGAGTATCACTTTAAAGTAAAGACGCCAACACACAATGTAGAGATAACTGTATACTCTGCATAGCAGAGTTGTTTTCAGTGGTTTTGAAACACCATGTCAAAATGTCAAAGTAAATGTCATGTTACTCTTCCTCTGACAAAATGTAAGCTTATTATTTCTGCATTACCTGACACTTAATCATGTATGACACATGACGTTGCATTTAGCTTGTCCATTGATTATGGATGATTTTATTCATGTAGAAACAAAATCACATCAGATTTCCTTTTGTCAATAATAACAAGTTGCTTGGTTTCTAAAAGCCATTGTCTGTTGAGATTCTTGTAATGATCTTGCAAATTCATATGAAACTCGGGATCCATACTGTTTTTATGACCAGCTCAAATGTGATGTGTGACCATAGTTTTGGATACATTGTTTTATGAAAAAAAAGTTATAATGTTTTGTGGGTAAATTGTCAGTGTGCGAAGAAAGATATGAAACTGGTGAGAAATGTATAACACCGCTCAAATGGACATTCTTGTGCCAGTTTCCAGAAAGATTCTGATATGTTGTCCAATAAGTAAATAAATAACTTATTTCTGTCGGATTTAAACGTCCTGATGTGCCCAAACACAGGTCACAAGAGTTTCTATGCCTCTGAATATTCAGTGGTGTTTTTTCTTTTAATATTTCCTTTCGGGGTTTCATTGCTTTCTCTAGATACCTACTGAGGCTAGAATTGAATGTTGTGTAAAGAACAACATTTAATGCAAGGCAATACTACGGTTATTGATTCTATTTCCAAAGACTTCATCACAGCTGTATTGGTTATTTGAAAAAGAAGAAAAGTGTAATTGTAGCCTGAGTTCAGTTCTGTCAAACCTGATTTGACTCAGCAGTAGTGGACATTAAAAGGTGATGATGATATAAGAGGTTGGATTATGTCTGTATATATAAGATGGACATTTCTACTGTGTGCATAAAAGTAAAAAGATTTAGTTATAAAAATGTATGATTTTCGGATTATCAAAGGGCTGGTGTGTCTTTTTCTACTATTTTGGTACTGTGTTACAATCAGTTGTCTGTCTAATTTTGATTTGTACTGTCTTGGATTTATTTGTATTTTCACTTTTGTTATGGAGTTACATTTGCTTGGATCTTCCTTATTTGGGCATGAATCGTGGGCATTTATTTAACAATTTGAATCAGCGTTTGTGGCGTATGATTGGGGGAATTGGATCAATATTTGTTCTATCTTGGGTAAATATAATGCAAGACATGTCTACTTTAGAGCTTGAAGAAAGTTAAAACCAACCTGGTTTAAGTGGAAAGATTTGTCTCTGCAGGTTCCTGAAGTAGATTTACGTATCAGCTTGTTTTGTTTGTTTTTGCTTCACTTTGTATGAAACCAAGGACCTGACACAAGAAGGGAATTCATCTGATGTAGTGATGATTTGGCGGCGACTCTTAGCGATTTCAGAATTTAAGCAACTTCAGACAATCTGGTTACTTTTCTGTCCGATCATTAAATGTACTTTTTGTTTTCTTTGTCTACATAACTTTAAAATGTTTTGCATCCATGTAAAATTTTAAATGTAATTGGCCAAAAAGAATGTGCATTGCTGCTCGATATCAGCAGTGTATTGTAAAAGTGATTATATTGCTAGGGGCAAATGATTCAGCCTCAGCCGTATCAGAAGTTTTGCTTTTTATTCGGACAAAGTTATGTCAAAGCAATGGATTAAATGCTGAAACCTCTCTATGCTCTTATACAGGTACAACATATACTGACTTTTGACAGTTAGCTTTGGCCTCTTATTCACATCATGTATTTTAAACAAACCATCGAACGGCATTTAGATTGAGTCCGCCTCGTGTGGCTGTTGTTTCCTCAGGGAAATGTGTCTTTTGTAATTTGTAATGAATAGAGAAAATAATAAAAGTTAATACCCAAACTGAATGAAAATATAATGTTGGTAAAGCGTTTTATTATAGTCCATCTGTATGTCAGCTCTTTCAGTACAGTTTACTTGGTGTGCTTTTTATTTACAGCTCCCACACCTCAGCAAGAGGCTGCTCATCTGGGGTATATGTGTTGTTTTTATTGGCAAAGATGTACATTTTTTGAAAAGTTTTGTACTTTATAATTTATTTTTTATTTATATTCATTTCTTTTCCCCTGAGGATTGTATTTGAGATTTATTTTGATTTCTTTCTTTTCAATAAAGTTTCCCAAAACTGTCACTTCTGTGCGTCATTTGTTTCTATTAGGCATGAATGGGATACCATAACGATGCAGAAGCTACGTGTTTAAAGTATGCAGTTATATGGGAACATAGAGAATGGTTAGCAGGCCTCAAGCTGCAGAAATTCAAAGTATAGTGTTACTGTAAATTCTATAAAAACATGTCAACTGTAACAAAGTGCAGTACCAGGTTAATGTGATGTGGTCACAAGATGTTTAGTGACTACAAGTTGACAATCACCTAATGGGTTGTGAGATACTGAGGGCAGCTAAAGTTACATAGGTTGTGTCCTCCAAGTTCATGCATAATGTATCTCATTTAGCCTTTATTAAGTCTTTGAAATGTGACAGACCTTGTCAGCCCATTTTGATGCATTCTTTCTATAAATGTGGACAACCCCCTGAGGAACCCCCTGTGTGATGTAAATAATCTTGCCTATGCAACAGTTACAACTACATGGACACCCTTCAGCTTAGGTCACACAACTAACTGCAGACATGCCTTTAAATATTTTCATCATGAAACTGGGCAGCTTTCTGTCAGTTATCAATTTAATCTCAATTGCACTTACAATTGCACCATAACCTTTGCTGCACTTGTTTATTCAAATTACATCTTTATCAATCATGTTATCAGTATTGATTGTTTAAATATCCCAGCTGACTCTACTTTTCTGACCCCCAAACGTGTACTTTCCATACATCTGTGAGTGTGCCTGCTTTGCTTGAGGGAATAACATCATTCTGATGTTAGAAAAAAAGAAGTAATTTTTACTTTGCATGTACATTGTAGCAAGCACAATGTCTAGTGTGTCTGTCCAATAAAGGGATCAATATGATTATTATAATATATTACTGTGGATGCATAGGATGTAATTCAGTGGTGCGTTTTCTGTCCGTGCTGATTTGAAGGTAGTACCGTTCACAGGAAGTGGACTGTCATTCTCGCTGTGTCCTTGTTAGCTAACAGGCTAGTTAGCTGCCATAACAGGCAAGCAAATGTGTACCTTTTGGAAATATGAATCAAACCGTACCTAAAGAGTGAATTTGAATGAAATTTGCGTTTGACCGCTGTTGATAACAGCACCATGTTACGAGTCGGGGGTCAAACTGCCTGGTAAGTTCCCATTTAATAAATGCAACGGTAACAAGCTAGTTGATACTGTGTGAGGAAAGCACACATAGCATAGGTGGTCATTTTGACAGCTGAGGACAGTGAAGCTAGCTACCTTCTTAGTGTAAATAGCCGTCGGAAAAACACCCATATTAAAAATGTTACAACGTTAACTAACTAGATGCACAACCTCTCTTCATACACTGCCACTGACATCTATTATGAGCTGCTGCAAAGCGGCCTGTCCCGCTGTTGTGGATTTTGAGGTTACTTTAGCCAGCTAACTTAAGTTAGCTAACGTAGGAACCGGGGAGTGTGGTTTATATGGTTATTTATATGAAAACAAACTGACTTACAGGCTAACGTGATTTGCGTTGACATACATTTTATTCTCTGATATTGTTTGCTTACATAAGTGTATGACGGTACTAGACTGTAAACGTGATGGATGTATTTACATAATGTATTTGAATGTCTGGTGCTGACAGGTAACGTTGTAAGTTAACGTTACCTTAACATACGAACTTCACGTCGCAGGTTTATGTGGATCTACCTTGTAATTAAAGGGCCACTTACAAAATCGATAATTTGTAATAGCGTGACAGACTTGTACACTAGCTGTAGCTGCAGAAACCTAGCTATGATCTCTATATACTGATAACTATAGTTGCTACTGTCTGTATTATCATCTGCTGGTTCAATTCACTACTCCAAGGCCCAGGCTGGAAATGAAGAAACTTTAGTTTTACTTATATTACTTTAATCTTTTGATTGCTGTTAATACAAGCTTTGGATTTCCTTGTACCAAAGTGTTGCATTTGTATCTGGTAGAATGATTCTGTCATGATGAAATTGGAATTTATGTTGCTCTTTGGGGTCATCATCAGGTGTCATTGGGATTACCAGAAACTGCAACAAATTATTTATTCAGGAAGGTGATTTTGTGTAATTTATTGTCTATTTTCTCTGTCATCACAGCATGGCCTGCAGGAACCTGGTCTCCACCAATATGGGGGTGAGATTCCGGGTGCCGCTGCAGAAGCTGCACCCTCTGTCCCGTGCCATCCACCACCGCTACTCGGGGAACGCCAACCCTCAGCGACCACCTCATCGCACGGCAGCCCGCTATTTCACCTCCATGTCACGATTGCCCATGCGGCCTCCCAAGCCTCCCCCAGGCTCAGGGGGCCGTGGCCACCAGCAACAGCGCAACTTCTGGATTGCCCGCCTTGCTGCCCGGCTGCTAAAGCTCAGATACATTCTGCTGGGCTCGGCAGTGGGAGGAGGGTACACAGCTAAAAAGGTAAGTGTTGACTTTCTCCAACTCTGTTTCTGAACTATTCTCTACCTTTTCTTGTCCACAAATTAGTTTTTAGATCTCAGTTATCATCGGAGAGGTAGAGAGTTGTAAGCTTGACATATGAGTTTGGCGATAAACAGAAAACGCACAGAGGCCAACATAAGTAGTCACCAACCATCTTTGTTTTGCCCCATCAGTCATGTGTGGAAAAAGCTTTTCCTGGGTGCTTTAAAGACTGCTCCCCTGCCTTCTTAAGCTGTGATGGCACACTGGTGCTTATTGAAAACACTAGAGGAAAACCTTTAATTCACGTGACCTAACATAAGATTGTCATTTTATCTCCAGACCTATGACGAGTGGAAGGACATGCTACCTGATTTTAGCGAATACAACTGGGTAATTCCTGATTTTGTCTGGGAACTGAGTGAACAAATTGATTTTGGTAAGTTTTTTCATTTTAATACCAAATGAATGTGCTGTAACCTGGCTTTTTGTGTTCCTTATAAAGGCTCCCTGACTTCAGTAAGTCAAACAGGGAAAGTTATTTTAGATTATGCTTTAAACAATGGCTGCACACTTATGCAATAATGAGATAAGACTCCCAACCTTTTTGTCTCTCCACTTGACATATTATCTCTTGTATCTACAGATAAACTGGCCAAAGCTCTACCAGAGATGGAGGAAATCGCCAAGCTACTACCTGACTTAGACAAGATAGGAGAGAACTTCACTTTCCTCAAAAGCCTCCTGTCCTCTGGTGAGTGATCAAAACCTAATGTTACTGCATCATAACAATATTAAAACCATTATTTGCAGACATCCAAGTTTCTAGTCCAGGTTTCAAGATAACAGTAATTGTCCCCAAGCATACCTGTCTTCCACATCTACATTAGCCTCTGCTTTTATTGAATATATGAAACAGTTGGGTTGGGTGCTCTACAGTATACCATGCTTAAAGTGTGGTATTTATAGTTTCCCCTACTTCAAGATGACCGTAGCAGAATGAGATAAAACAGACTCAGTTATGAAAAAATATGAGGAAGTAGCCTCTTCATGCTCTCAATTGCTGCTTTTTCGGCAACACCTTCTGTGGTTGTGGTTGTTAAAGGATTATACAAAGAGCCCTTTACACCAAATAATGTTTGACCAATGTGTTTTGGATCTCGCTTGGTCTTGTAGGCAATGCTAAAATACATGACATATAGCATTTTTAAACAGTCATTTATTCAGATAGGGCCAGGTGAACATTGCTGAGCAGTTCAGGGTAGACTGTTGTCAAATTCAATATTTATATATTGATTTTTCTGTTCTTTTTTCTATTCATATAATATCATTACCCAACGACACAGAAAAACTGCTTTGTATCGCGCTTAGTACTTCCTTTTGCCACAGTACAAGTCTGTCCTCTTATAAGAAGAAAGCCCTCATGACTTGAAATCTACTCCACACGCTATCTTTTGAAAGTCACGTGGTAACATTTTGCAGATTGTATAATTGAATAAACCCCTGATTGTAGCCTATAAGGGGTATATATGATTAGGGTGAAACTCACACCTCATCAAGGAAGGGAATATGCGAGCAGTTTTCCATATGACATTAGTGGCATGATTCTGCATGAGGGGTTTTGATTTCATTTGCTCATAGCGTACCATGCCGCACATATCCCAACTGTTTGGAAGAATGTTTGACAAAAGGGACAGATCACCCTAAAGTAAAATCAAAAACGATCAACTGACCCATCATGTCAATTGATCAGCAAATCTGCAACTGGTTTCTATCTCTGGTAGCTAACCGCTGATCAGTTTTTAGTCCAGGTGTTTTAAATTCAGCCCATTGAGTTTATGTCATAATGCAACAATAACAAAGAAATCTTATTCTGCCTACAAATCAGTGGCCAGTTTAAATGCCTTTCAAAATATTATTGACTATTATTGACTAAATATGACATTTTGGGCTCGTTGAGGATCAGACCCAGTGTGGGTTGTGCTTATCTCAGTTTCTAATTACGTGGCGACTTCACGCAAAGCTCTTGCACAGCAGCGGCTTTGTTTTAATACAGATCATTTAGCGTGTGTCCCTGCTTTGACCACCATCCCTCTGCTTCTGTCTTTTATGATTTTTATTATCTTGTGTTGTTCTTCCTTTCTCCTTCTCCCCTACCCTCCTATCCTCAACATTCTTCACAGGTGTGAGTTTGGGTAGTGAAGTCAAAGGAGCTTCTGGTCTGCGTCTGTTGTTAGGTGTGTAAACCCCCGCACTCATTAGCGCTGCCCACTCCCCTCTTGTGTCTCTGCCACTGTTTGACCACCATCTTGCCGTGATATTGGTATGGTTGTGGGTTCCTGCTTGCCACAGTTCGGCTCTAAAGGCGGCATCTTCCTGCGATGCTGCCTTCCAGGTTGCAGACCAGTGCTGCTGCAAATGATGGCAGTGTTCACGGTTAATGCAGGTTCAGTATTCAGTGAAATGTATGTCCTGTCTGTAGGATGGTGAAAAGCCGGTCTCATCTTGGACATCCAGTTTCAACCTGTTTAACAGGATCAGTAAAAAGCCTCACTCTTGAAGTTTCTCTCCCTGTTTCCGAATTTAAAAAAAATCCGTACTGAACTTGGTCACTATTCCCCAGTTCATATCCAAGCAGTAAAAGAAAAGTGTTAAATGGAGGGCAATAACCCACCATGATTTACAAATTTTCCTTCCTGGTCTGAAAAGCTCTTAAATTCAAATCCAGCGTTGTTCGCCTTTACTATGCCCCCCTCTTCCCTTTTGACTTTCTTTAACCTGACTCTCCTTGGCTTTACTTTGTCCCACCTGTATGGTTTTTGCCTCCTTTGACTTCCACCCTCTCTCTCCCCTGGCCTGTATGGGATGCTTCCTTTTTAATTACGCTAACATTCACTAATCTTTGAGGCTCTCTCAGTCTGCCTTTTAGTTATTTCCTCTCAAATATTTGGAAAATGCACACAAAATACGTTTTACTTCGAACATCCATTGAAGTTTTAATATGATGTT
The DNA here is from genome assembly GCA_036023655.1 of Nannoperca australis. NCBI lineage: Eukaryota > Metazoa > Chordata > Actinopteri > Centrarchiformes > Percichthyidae > Nannoperca > Nannoperca australis. The sequence continues at coordinate 18,546 of JAVQJD010103471.1, read as the reverse complement.
GACTTGCAAATGTACACTAAATGTTTGTTTTCTTAAATCATGCCAAATAGTGGTAAAATAATGGATAAATAATAACACCATAACCTCAAAATGCATAAAGGTCACAAACAGTGGTATATGGAAAGATCCAGTCCTACACAGATACTTGCCAGATGGGACCACACCTCTGCTCTGAGTCATGAAATCAGCAAAGGAGTGTTCCTGGCTTTTTCTCTGCAACTTCACATCCTCTCTTAACTTTAGGAAAAGACTCAGTGTTATATTATATTTATATATAGTGTGCTTGGATGTTACATTTGACCTACATTCATTTTATTTATATGGCTAAGCACACTTTGCTTTGTGGCAATAACTGCATGTTAGTTTACATCATTATCATAAAAATGTAAGTTAGGCACTAAATGTTTTGAGGATACTTTTAAGTCTTGCTAGAAACAATTACATAATAAGTCAATAATCACATTGGACTTCTTTATTCCTATGTAAAGATAAAAGTTCAGTTTGGCAGTTAATCATGTTTGGTCAATTGAGGTCAGTTAATTAAAAACTAATACAAAATGTGGCTGGTACAGTATATGTTTTGTGTGTGTGCATATACGTACACGTTCTATATGTATTTGTCAGTGCAAGATTTTCCAAATATTTGAAATTTCATCACTCTGGTGTTTGTTTTTCTGATTGTAGGAATGCTTTAAATGATGGTTAACTGGCATCTTTTTTCTCTGGGCACTGTTGTCTCCCTAAGCTTGTTTTATATTCATCACTCAACAGTCAAAGTTGCCCTTTCATAAGTAACCATCCTGTGTCGCTGTGTCTCCTCTGGTAGAAACCTCAGGCGATCCTCCACTAAAAGCCACAGATTCTTCTGCTGCGTCCACACAAGACGGCAACGACAAGCAATACAAAAAGGCAAGTTAATAAAATCTGCTGCTGGCGCTTCTTAGCTTGGTCCTCTACTCTGCCACCGCCCGGTCGCACTCAGCTCCTGTCTGCAGCTTGGCTACCTTTCACTTCAGTAGTAAGAACTGTGGTGGACTGATTCAAAATCTACTCAAAGAAACTAATGGTTACCATATACATACTGTATGGCACTCATTCTGAGTGTAACCCGAGAGTTTATGCACACTGATATTTATCATTGCTTCAAAAGTACCTTTACTGCTTGATATGCTTGTCAGCTGTTCCTGAAATCTAATACATGGAGACCATCCCTGTTTCTGGTGTTACGTTATGCAGCAGTCTCCGGCAGATCACTTTATATGCACATTTGCTTAATTTCTGTTCTTCTCTCTGTTTCTTGTTCATTTTGTCTTTTAGTCTTTTCCACAAAGTGACCCATTTCAGTGTCCCCTGTCCTATTTTTATGTTTTTACGTGTGTTTTTAATGCTATACAGAGTTAATGTTTAAACGATGAAAACATGATGTATAGGTTTGGCAATGAGTATTAATAAGAGTATAACATTTTTTTATTTTTTTTTAAGATTCTGGCTTTCCTCTCCTATGCTCTGCTTTTAGTCTGCAATCATGGTCTCCAACATGTGTATATATACCACAACTCAACTCTTACAAGTTGATGTTTCACTTCAAATTACATTTCACAGAGCAAAAAGAAGCAAAACCAAAACAGCCCAAAGTTAAATGATGGTGTCATGTTGGGGACCCCTGAACGAAAGCAAATGCCTCCCCCGCTACAGTATGCTTTGTGCTTCACCCCTGATAGAGCAATATCCCAGTGCTTGCTTTGCTTATTTAATCATCATCACCTTCAGCTTCATCAGACCGATTATGTTCCGAACCCACTGCTGCTTTAATGTGTGGCAGCGCATTAAAACTTTGGTTTTTTGAACGTGGTTATTATTTTACCTTTTCAGTAAAACCTGAACTTCCACATCCTCGCTGTATTTTTTTACAGCTCTGTACAAGTGTGAAAATCAGTTAGTGTTGTCTGATTGACGGTGAACGTGGAGTCATTAATCATCAGCGGTGCATAATGGTGAGCAAAGAGAACAGCCACTGTTGTTGGAGAGGTGCTGTTTGTGGTATTAGTCGCCTCCTCTGCCTTCAGTCTGGCAAAGTTCTGCATCTCCCCTTTGTGTTTGAGAGAGACTGACTTTGTTTGATTGCACTGATGATGGCGAGATTACCAAAGCCAAAGAGCTTGATTCGGTTAAACTTGAGCTTCGACTGTATCATACTTAGCCTGCTCTTTGAACAGCATCAACGCCAGTGCCGGGTTTCCTCTGTTATCGACCTGTGTTTGGATGCAGCATTTGCCTGTATGGCTGACCAGCCCAGTGGCTGGTTGTTGTCTTTGTTGCTGCTCCTACCTGTTTCTCACTATGACGTACCCCAGCAGGGTCTGCTGGGCGAGCTCATTCTTATTCAGCAGCAGATCCAGCGGCACGAGGAGGAGGTCCGGCGGGCCGCAGCAGCCAATAGTGCGCGTCCCCCACCGCCAGAGCCTGCTCCCAGTCCGCCTCCGAACCCCAGCCCCCCTCAACAGAAGCGCAAGGTGAAGGTCCCACCCCACTTAGATCCGCCCTATCCAACCAACGCCTCCTAAAAGATCACAGCTGCAGAGATGAAACAGAAGATATATTGTTACGGCAATTTTATTTCTACCAGCCGCACTGACAAAATCATAATTAAGTAGTAATTTAACTAAAATATGAATTTAACCCCAGGCTGAAAAGCAGTGTTTCACTTCCTTCTCTGGTATAAGGTTTCAAGCCTCTGACCACAACCAGCATCACTGGGTGTGGTTGGAGGTGCTGTACCTGTAAGCACACCCAACACTTCTGTCACAGTGTACCGACCACGTCACCACTACAACTGCAGCAAGTTAAACCACTGGAGGTCAACAAAAACAAGATTTTCAGCTCATAAGTTGATCTGTAGCTAACTTAAAGAAAGCTTGCAATTTGAATATTCAAAATTCAACAACTCTTTTATACTTAGACACATTTTAGAGGCAGTTCTTTCTGATGGAGGACACAACAACATGAACAGCTGCAAAATAATTCATTAACACAATAGTACATTCCACTGCCGTGGCCATGAAATAAATGCAATGTTTGTTACGCCGACTATGTTCGATTTTATTGATTGTTTATTTTGTCTACCACATAGACAGCCACCGCCATAAATGAAACAACTTTTCTCTGGCTGATCGTATTTATCGCATTGCTATTGCAGTGGATTGTATTATATTACATAGGTGTTTGTGTTTACTCCTCTGCTTTAAGCCATGGCGTTAGTGTTTTTAAATAATGTTTTCTATCCCATTTTATAATATTTGTAGTGCAGGCAAATTGGCCTGTCAATACTTTAGTCCGTCCCTTACGCTACCCATCATTATCCTCCATCTACCGCCCCGTAGTCTGTCAGGCTGTGCTAAGGTTTGCTCTTCCGGTCAGCTGTGGAGAAGGCATGCATGGACCTTCTTAGACTGGCTCCTGAAGCACAGTGTTGTACCTCAGTCTCACTCTCTCATGCAAATGGGTGGATAATCATTACCTGCAGCTCTCCATTCATGTACGGAAACACTGCATGGGAGTGGAGTGCCAAGCCTCAGCATGGTGTGACCTGCACTTTTTGAATCTACCATGAATGGACCCAGCTATATCAAAATACAGAAAGGTGGAACCCTTAAGCTTATGATAAGTTAAATAAGAATCTCATTAATCAAATTCCAAACATTTGAGCGTACTGTGGCGCATATTGCTAGAAGTTATTTTACGGCACACATCTTGTCCCTGCTGTGTAGTGTAGAAATCGTTTTTGATAAAGTAGTATGGTGTGTCTGTCTGTTTGTTAAATTCCCCTTCTCCGGCTGCCAATCCCATTTGTTCATGTATGTAGTGTCTCCTGCTTTCTGTCCTGTCTCTCATTCTGTCGAACATGTTGCAAGTGTCTTTGCAAGAGATTTTTGCCCAATCATGAAAATTCAACCTATAATGACTAAACGATTTTGTGATTATGTTCAAACTGTATTTTTTCGGGGGCTCATTCTGTGATTTGTGCCTGTTTGTGAATCAATAGCTTGCTGATCGAAGCTGAGTAACACCAGAATGAGTAATGTCCTGCCTGGAATCTGATTTTTGTTCCTCTCTTTATGCATTAACTTTAATCACTGGTTTTCTCTATAACACAGTGTGTACGTAATCAAACTCCGTGGTGGTTGTGGGATTTCTTGCTTGTGCAGTTGCAGAGTGAGAGTAACGGGAAGCCCTTATTTTCTAAATCAAAAGGAAGCATTAACTCAATTTGTCGCTGTTCTTTTTCTAATTCAACCTCTAGTCATCAGATAAAGAAAAGGTAGACCAGCTTCAAGAAGAACTGCTCCGTACGCAGGTACAGTAGATTGTGTGTTACTTTTCATAAAGTCTAGATTGAATTTCTTTGAACAGAGGAATGTTAGTGTCATCCAAATCTTGTGGAGTTTTTACTTTTAAATACTCACAGTGAAATAAAATGGCCTTAAATTTAAATAGTTTAAGATCTTTGTTAGACCTACATAGATAGTTAGTTGCACTATACTGTTCATACAGCTCAAATACATCGCCACTAGATTTTTGGCAACAACTTTATTTTAGATGTGAATTGTTGCTGATGCTGGTTGTTGATCGGTTACTACCCTTGATCCCATAGTTAAAATATCAGCGCATGCTGGAGAGACTGGAGAAGGAGAATAAAGAGTTAAGGAAAGTGGTGCTGCAAAAAGATGATAAGGGGATTCACCAGAGGAAAGTGAAGGTGGGTAAAACACGTACACACAATGAACACACTTTACACACCAACATGTCATTTTAAAGTTTTCCCTTGAATGTTCGGTGCCTGCAATGCTGCTACAAGTGTTTGTTGGCTGTTAGTTTAGTCATTCTTCTATTTTTTCAGAAATACCTTGCTGTCACTGTCACTCTGGATATGAGTGTCAACTAATTGCAATGTAAAGATACATATCACTAATATTAATTTCTATTGTGTCTTCTTGTGTAGAAATCCCTTATTGACTTGTATTCTGAAGTCCTGGACATCTTGTCTGACTACGACGCCAACTACAACACCCAGGACCACTTACCCAGGGTAAGGAGCTGTCAAATGTTCATATATTTTAATGAATATGTTAGAAGGATTTATTTTTGACCTGTTCTTCTGTTTCTGATATAAATGAGGAAATAAACTGCTAATATCTAAAATGTTGTTTTGTCCAAACCTTCACTCATTTCCTCCTCTTCTGTTTCAGGTGGTTGTGGTTGGGGATCAGAGTGCTGGGAAGACCAGTGTGCTGGAGATGATAGCCCAGGCCAGGATCTTCCCAAGGGGCTCAGGAGAGATGATGACCCGCTCTCCTGTCAAGGTATGTCGGACCAGGCTGGCTGATGTTTGTGTAATCTTTACTGTTAAAAGGACGGATAAAGAGATTTTACACATTTATTACAGGTTAAACATATTGCCAGAATTTGTTGTCATGAAATTATAGCCAGAATCGACAATTAAGGAATTTTAGGCAGTTCGACAATGCGTAGGAACACGGTTTTGACGGATTTCTGTAATTAATCTTTGACAATACTCATCTTCTGCCTACAGGTAACACTAAGCGAAGGCCCCCACCACGTGGCCATGTTTAAGGACAGTGGCAGAGAGTTTGACCTTACCAAGGAGGAGGATGTAAGTCACAAAGTCATTCCGTCAATCTGCCTAATACGAATTCTAGTACTACCTTTTATTTTATTTTATTTTTTTTACTTCTTTACATGATTACATCTGGCGTTTCTTCTTCTGTCCTGCAGCTGGCTGCTCTGAGGCACGAGATTGAGCTGAGAATGAGGAAGAGTGTGAAGGAGGGACAGACAGTCAGCTCCGAGGTTGGACGTAGTGCTGATTAGTTAGTTAGATTTACTTCTGTAACGTTTCATAGAATAATGAAGTTACTTTTTTGTATGTCAGACGATATCCTTGAGTGTCAAAGGCCCCGGCATCCAGAGGATGGTGCTTGTTGACTTACCAGGTGTCATCAGTGTGAGTATACATTCTTTTATTTGCTCTCTGATGTTAAATCACAGCCAATAGACCAATGGACAACTTGTCTTTACAAATACAGTCTTTAATATTCTTTTTTTTAAATGTATGTCTCTTTAAGACGGTGACAGCAGGCATGGCATCAGATACTAAGGAAACCATCTTCAGCATCAGCAAGGCCTACATGCAGAACCCCAATGCAATCATCCTCTGTATTCAGGGTGAGCCACAAGGATACTATTCGCAATCGCAACAATGATATAAAGGCAGCGTTCGTCACAGTGAGCAGGGAAGATGGTCTGTCAGAGGACTGGGATGTTTTCACGCACCTTACCATCCTCACTCTTATGACGTGTACACCATTATCATATCTCCTGTGACCTTCCTTGTCTCCCTCCAGATGGCAGTGTGGACGCAGAGCGGAGCATTGTAACGGACTTGGTGAGCCAAATGGACCCCCAGGGGAAGAGGACCATCTTTGTCCTGACCAAAGTGGACTTGGCTGAGAAGAACCTGGCCAGTCCAAGCAGAGTAAGACAGCACAAAAATGTTATACTGATTATTAACGCCTTGGTGCTTATTCACGTATTTCATCACGGCTACTGTGACGACAGCATGGATCTGTCTACAGGCTCTTTAATGGCGATCACCAAAAAGGACAAAAACGCAACAGTGAAAGTTACATTTGGAGTCAACATATTCTTGACTCACCAATTCTTAAAAGTAACCATAATCATTATCATGACAAACTTAATGGCATCAAGACTGCAGACATAGTGAGGGAAGCCAGCTGAATTTTAATTAACAAAACTTTAAAAACATTTACAGAAATCTTCAAACCAGTGGACAGTGTCATCTCCTGTGAAGACATATGCAGCTGCTCCACAAGAGGGCGCTCTCAGCACTTTTATTTTGAATTCATGCTCTCTCAGTGAGGCAGCAGTGGGGAAGCTTGTACTACTACTAAGTGGACTGGAATCTTAAGTTCTTTGTTTTACGTTCTCTCTTTCAGATCCAGCAAATAGTGGAAGGCAAGCTGTTTCCCATGAAGGCCCTGGGTTACTTTGCTGTGGTGACAGGAAAAGGTAACGAAGTACTGAGTGGTCCGTTATGCTGTTTTTAAATTCCACATTATTTAATGAGGACTTTCAGGTCACGATCACGTCCTAATTCACTAACTTGGTTTCATAACACCTATTGAGGCAACCAGGAGACTCCTTAGTAGGAAAGCGCAGTCTGGTATTTTATTCTGAAATGTATTATTTTTGTATGAAATCTAGCATTAACTGAATTGTCATTTACTCACACTTTGTTCTGCTGCTGACTTCCTGTGCAGGGAGCACCGGTGAAAGCATAGACTCCATTAAAGACTACGAGGAAGACTTCTTCCAGAACTCCAGATTACTGAGGCAAGTTTTACACCTGATTCACCAAACTTTGAACGCTTCACCTAATGAATTAATGTAAAGATGACAATGAATGTGTGTATGCAACAAAGGGACGGCATGCTTAAGGCCCACCAGGTGACCACAAAGAACCTGAGTCTGGCCGTGTCCGACTGCTTCTGGAAGATGGTTCGGGAGTCTGTTGAGCAGCAGGCTGATGTCTTCAAAGGTATGACTGCACTTGCAAGAACGGGTTGACTGATTCATATCCCGTTTAGTGAATGTTTATATCCAACGCCTTTTACAGTCCCAGTTATGTTTTAATAGAGTTAGTGGTTATGGTTGGATTTTATCCATTAACTGTACTGGGAAAAGGTGCTACTACTTCTGTTCTTCTGACTCCCCCTCCTCTCTGTATTGGCCTTCTTCAGCCCACCCTGCCACACCTTTCCATAGTCCTGCCTTCCCACTGCAATTAGTCTAGACAATCACAAGCCCATTGCTAACGGCACAGGAGATTTATGGCCGTGAGACTGCAGATCCCATAGGCCTATTGTGTGGTGTATTGATCCACATCCCATCAAATCACACACAGCCGGCCTCTGTCCGCCATGCTTGGCGCCACTGTGGCCCCACAAACCAGCAATTAGCCTAATCTCCACTGTGGATAGGGAGCTGTGGAAAGGGACAGCAGGCTTGGTGTGTGTGTCTCTCTCTCTCTCTCTCTCTCTCACTCTCGCTCTCGCTCTCTCTCTCTCACTGTGTGTGTGTGTGTGTCTGTGTGCATATATGAGAAGTAAAACTCTGACTTTTGATTCAGAGTGTGTGATTGGCCCCAACACCTCACCTCCTAAGGGACCAGTTAAGAGAGTGAGTGTGTCCTCAAACTCTTTTTTTAAAGGATGGGCACCATTAGCAGTCTGAAAGCTGCCTTTATATCATACCAAGTTTAAACAAAATGGGCCCTGTCCCTGTATGGCCATTGCCTGTTGATTATAGAAAATTACTGTTTGATGGAGCGTAACATCAAAAATAAACATGCAGGAGATGAGTTTTGTCCAGGCATGAGAATAAGCACACATTTAGAAATGTTAAGGGGCCAGGTTAAGTTTCTAACAAGGCTTTATGGAGTTATCATTGATTTTCAATTATGATTTGACTTATGTAAAATGTCAAGTACTTGGTGTTGTAAAGGTTTGTTTAAATCAAATATTTTATTTCACTGTCTCCTCACGCCAGCATCTCGTTTCAACCTGGAGACAGAATGGAAGAACAACTACCCACGTCTGAGAGAGCTGGACAGGGTGAGAAATGAAACGCAACTTTTAGATTGCTCTTAAACAGAGGCTCGACAAAAACCAAAGTATGAAGTAAATAAAGTGGTAGCTCATTGGTAGCAATGTTTTCATAAATGTAATTTATGGAAAAACTTAGGATTTATTTTGATTAAAGCAAGAGTGTATTAAACAACAGAACAGTTGCACACATTGAAGGTTTTCGAACGGCGTATTGTAACAATACAGATGTTCTTTTGTCTTTTTGCAGAATGAGCTCTTTGAAAAGGCCAAAAATGAAATCTTGGATGAGGTCATTAGTTTGAGCCAAGTGACCCCACAACTCTGGTAAGTTAATGATGAGCTAAAAACTATTATACTAACTATTATTTTTTGTTACTATCTTAAAAAATCTAAGCTGTTATCAATATTTATTTTGAACATACAAAATACTGGGAACAATCTGAAAAAGCCTCACAGTTACAGAAATGTATAACCAATCTGATTGTTTCTTTAAATAACATTAGCAGCACAAACATTTTAAACAGTAGTTTAACCTTCTTTTAACTTATCAGGAACTCAAGTCCAGGAGGTTTTTTGTTTTGTTTATTATTTTTTGAATGAGGATGTGTTCCAATTTTCCAAATGCACAGTGCTTCCTCCTGTTGTCGGGTCAGATGTCAGCTCTGGCGTTGTACATTCAGATAATAATTGAATACTACCTATTGTTAGTATTTGTGTTCTATCCACTATGTAATATTGGTCTTAATGAGATGCCACCTTTATGAGGACTAAACTGTTTAAAATGTTCTACCTGGTCTTTGCATATAGGCAATTAGATCATGAGCTTGCACTGGTCCAGCACTCAACCAGATATGAGTGGAAAGCTATTTTTAGAGCAAACTGCAGATCTGTCTGTGTGCATTTATCTGTGCATGAATGTATAGTTATACCTCACCCCCAATGAGGAAAACCTTGCTAAATGAGATGTGTGCATGGTGTTGTGGCCATCCCCAGTGTTTGTGCCATCAGTTCTCCCAGATCAATACTCTGATGAATGGCCCACGGACGGGAACAGGGGTGGGCCTGTTAGCCAGCCAGCAGCCAGCCAGCAATATTGGAGATAGCGCTTATTGACAGTGAGGGGTGCTAGCTTGAACAAAAGGGGAGACTAATGAAATATGAGCATGCGTTTATGATAAATGAGAGAGGCACAACACTTCCCTCCCCAAGATCTAAGGGGTTTTGTTCCATTGCCACATGCCGTGGAGAGAAGTGAGAGTGTGGAGGCTGTTAGCAGGGTCAGACTGGAGCTGTACTGGAATTTACAGTCAAGTGCAATTGCAGCAGCACTGCACTGGCTACACAAGAGCGATCCCTCTTTACTCATTGTTTTTTACCCCTACCGGGTCACTTAACACAACTGAGCTGGACACCCAGAAGCAACTTTTGTTGCACTCTTGGTTGTTTGGTCCATGTTAAATCCAAATCTAAAAATAACGAATAACAATCTAAAACAAAAGTTACATGCATCTACGGCATGGTCAGAGCACCTTTAGCATATAACTCGCTGTCAGAACGCAGAGAACCAAACTCACAGCTAGAGGTGGTCAAAATATATTGTAATCTTCAGTTCTTGGAGACTCAGTAGTTGGCATGAAGTTTCTTTTACTCTCCCAGGGAGTCCATCTTGCAGAAGAAGCTGTGGGAACGTGTTTCCACCCATGTGATTGAAAACATCTACCTGCCTGCTGCCCAAACAATGGACTCTGGTACCTTTAACACCACCGTGGACATCAAGCTGAAGCAGTGGACCGACAAGCAGCTTCCACACAAAGCACTGGAGGTAACGCAGACTGCCTCTTTATACAAATGGCCATTATGTATTTCAGATTGTTTAAAGGGAGATGTTGCCTGTTACATGAAATCAAATGAAATTTTGGTTAAATCACGTTGATATGAGGACATTTCTAAATATAAATTTGGTCATGAGTTTGTTGTTGTTGTAAAACATTTGAATTATAACTGAATGATGTGACATTTTGCTGTCATTCAAACTCTATAATTTAGCATTGTAATGTTTGTCTTTACTTATATTTGGTTCAAATATTGTGCCACAGACTGCAGAAATGTAAGAAATATATAATCAGGCAATGTCCTTGTGGTAAAGTGAGCCTTCTCTTTCCCCACTATACTTTGCCCCCCGATAGGTTGCCTGGGAGACACTGCAGGAGGAGTTTGCTCGCTTCATAGCTGAATACAAAGGCAAAGACCAGGACGACATTTTTGACAAGTTGAAGGAGGCTGTGAAGGACGAGAGCATCAAGAGGCACAAGTGGAATGAGAGGGCCATGGACAGCCTGGTAAACACACACTAACTCCACTCACCCGGGGTGCAAGGGTTCAGAGAGCAGACACACTAGTTGATTTAACATGTCCTTAAGCAGACGCAATTTCATGATAATCTGTGATGAATATAAAGAAACTGAACTTGCTAACATTAATGCAAATGCTAATAGATACTAATAAGTGACAGGTCTGGAACAGGTCTTAATATGCATTGCAGCTCAACAACTTCATGGGATTTTCTTCTCGCCTCGTGTCTGTCTGTCTGTCTCTCTGTCTGTCTGTCTGTCTGTCTGTCTGTCTGTCTGTCTGTCTGTCTGTCTGTCTCTCTCTCTCTCTCTCTCTCAGAGGGTGATACAGCACAATGCCCTAGAAGACCGTTCCATCACAGACAAGCCGCAGTGGGATGCAGCCATCCAGTTCATGGAGGAAACCCTGCAGTCACGCCTCAAAGACAGTATGTTAGCCATGATGCCCTTATACAGTGTCACTTACCCAGCATTAGACTCCCTCTCCAGTGTTAACCGTGTGATAACTTGCCTGTAAATATGTTTCAAAGCCCTGTGTAGATGTGTAGATCAGATGGTTAAGAATGACACTAACACAGTTCAAGGTGTCAAGATGTTAAAAACAAAGGTTTCACATCAGTCTAGAATGGTCGGAAGCGACAGCCACGTTTGATGACTCCTCCATCTGATGAGCCTCATTAGGATACAAGCTTAGTGTTCAAGCATAGTCAGGTCAGATCCATTTAAATTACAGAACAAATTCCTAAATTTGCTCCGACACCTTTGACACACTTTGGGGTTACGAGTCCCAGAAGCACATATTAGGAAGAGTACAGCTTGTGAGAAGTGGTCATGCTTCAGTGCTATCTTGTCAAGTCTGTTTTACTGCCACAGTTTGGAGCTCTGTTTCTATGGCGCCATGAATACACATGACGTGATCTCATGATTGTGTAATACACTGTATATAGAAATGGCTTCTGCTGTAAGTAACATACTCACAACATACATTTCATTCTCTTTTTATGTCTTTTCTCATTGTCTTTGTCTGTTGCTCTTCTCTCTTCTTGTAGCTGAGTCAGTAATCAGAGATATGGTGGGTCCAGACTGGAAGCAAAGGTGGATAAACTGGACCAATCGCACACCAGATCAGGTCAGAGTTTGAGGGGTCTCTCCAAATCCGAGGTTTTAAAGTGGAAGGATTATAAAGCACTTGTTAGGCTGCTATAATACCAGTTGCCACATTAGTGCCGATCACAATGTACAGTCCTTTAAGTCTTCTATGAAGCTCTTAACACAATGCTTTAAATTATCACCTTCATCTAAATACCCATTTGCCACCATGAGGACAGTTTTTTTTTTTCTGACCTTTTTAGCACATTCGTAATGAAACAAAAAATGAGCTGGAGCGCTTGCTGAAGCTACACGATGACCACACGGCCTACTTGGCCAATGATGAGGTCACCACAGTCAGGAAGAATCTGGAGGGACGAGGGGTTGAAGTTGACCCTGTGCTGGTGAGATATTAATATTTCTCTTTTTTATTATTATTTTATTATTATTTTATGAAAAGCTATGGCATGCATACAGTGCGTGCCTTCTTTCATTGTGTTCCTTATTTCATTCATTAACTGCTTCCTTACTTGGTCAGATCAAGGACACGTGGCATCAGCTTTATCGCCGACACTTCTTGCAGAACGCACTGGGCCACTGTAACCTCTGCAAGAGAGGTTTCTACTACTACCAGAGACACTTTGTTGACTCTGAGGTAAGGAGAGACGAGGAGTGACCCACGAGTCGTCTTTCTTTTCCGCCTTATCCTCGGCTATATTTCAGGTAAATTTGTGAAAATCTAAGCCGCGTGCCTCATTTTTTGTTTTTTTCCAGTTGGAGTGCAATGATGTGGTACTGTTCTGGAGGATCCAGAGGATGCTGGTCATCACAGGCAACACACTCCGACAGCAGCTCACCAACACTGAGGGTAAGGATTGGGCACCAAAATATGGTATCTGTCATTTAAAGAAAGAAATGGGCAAAATTGATTCTTTTGGAATCACGTTTGATTATATTTTAAACTCTCTGGCACTGTTTACTTTTACCTACTCAGTCCTATTAGTCAGCCCTGCATTGACTCTCAAGATTTGATAAATTGTGAAATTGTCATGTAGAGCTGTTATTTAATCCTGACAGGTTATTGCTGGGATACTGGGATTACTTGAATCGTGGCGACAGCAGCATTTTGGGTCATTTAGAGGGAAGATTCTGATGCATAGCTGTTGGATTGGATATTGATTTGTTCCTCCAATCTCAGTGCGTCGGTTGGAGAAAAACGTGAAGGAGGTGCTGGATGACTTTGGGGAAGACATGGAGAGGAAGACTCAGCTCATCACTGGCCGTCGGGTCCAGCTGGCCGAGGATCTCAGTAAGACACACAAAGACTTACAGCAGAAAGATATGACTGTTAATAAGTTAAATAAAAACACAAGCGGACACTTGAATGACAAAGTCAAAATGAGAAAGGAAACCTTTAAGTTGTCAGTAGGTGGCAGTAGTGTTGAAGGAAATGGTATTGACTAGTCTGACATAGCAGTATTCATTCAGTTAAAACATCAAGTTGATAAAATAACTTGGATGTCAAATGACAGTTTGCTTTTTAAGCTTCTTCTTAAGGTGGATTCACGGTTGCTGTTGTCTCAGACTCTTGGTAGCAAGTCTTCATATAATATTCGATAACGTCTCGACATTGTAAACAGGATTGTGTCCACTGGTATTCTCTGGTCTCCCGAGACGTTGGATCAGTGTAACATTTTTAAACTAAGCTTATCGTGTTATGGTCTTAACCCATGTGTCCATTGCGCATGTATAGCTGGCACACACACACACACACACACAGGACCGACATGCCTATAAGGCAAGCCCAGGCTTGCTCGCTCTCTTTGTCTCTCCCTCCCACCCTCCATCAGATGCACACACACACACACACACACACACACACACACACACACACACACACATACACTTACACATACATCCATACATCAGTCAATGGTGACGTTACTTATTTAGCAAAAATGCATATATTATAATGACACCCTCTTTAATTTTACTAAATGATGTCTCTGATCTTGGTACTATCTTTTTGGCCCCATCAATTTGGAAATCTAAAATGCTCTAGAAACCTGAGGTGTTCCTTCATACTTCAGTATATAAGATATCCACCACTTAATCCTTGATTGATACCCAATGCTGGTCACCTTTCTATTGGTTTGCTCTAAAGTTTTGTTAAATAATATGTTAGTGTTGTGGTTTTGGCACTAAATAGAAGAGTGAAATTATTTGTTTGTTTGTGTTTTTTCCAAACCTTTTTTAGGAAAGTACTGTGGCACAATTGTTTAAAGTAAATGAGTCATAATTTGTGAAAACCTTGGGTTTTCAAAGGTCATGAACCAGACCCCTGCACACAATATTGCGAATGCCTGGCGTGCTCATTTGTTGAGTGCATGGGTAGGATGGAGCTTCTATGAGTCAGACCACCGGTACGGCTCTGGTCTCAGTTTGCGCCTGGCATTGATAGTAACCAGAGACAGATGGAGAAGACTTGTTTGTTTTTGGCACAAACGCACCACTAACTACACCTCTAGTTATTCATGTCATGGACTTTGCCACCAGTGGCATGACCAGACCTGTACATATTGTCTTTTGTACCATGAATATCTAAATCTTGATTTATCAACAGGGAGCTGATTGAGGCAGACTGACTGCTGGTTAGCACCCCCTGGCAGCAGTTCTTGGGAGTGTTATACATAAGAAGTTCTTGCCTACATTTTTTTTTAAAGCCAGAAACCCCTCTGTGGAGAGGCTATTAAAGCAGGTGACCAATCTTCAGTTCATGGTTTGTGGGAAACGTGTGTACTCTTGCCTGTTTGTGACTGTGATTTTGCATAATAGATTGAAAATCAGTCATTATAAAGGAATTTGTTTAATTTAGACTGGTTAAAAATATTTAGGCAGGTACTTAATGTAGTGCTTGTACAATGACACAGTGCACATGTAGTATATCTGCACTGTCAGACTTTTCTTGGGGGTGGACCCTACATATTCGCAAATTGTTACCTGTCTGCTTGCCAAAGGCTCCTATTAACAGGTAGTACACTGAGGGTTGAGTTGTCTCCAGCATTAGTTGTATTCAGCGAAACTCTGCTTGCTAAGCAAAGTCTGTATTCACTTCATGAACTCCATTTCAGAACTCTCTGTATCTCTCTCACACACACACACACACACACACACAATCATAGCTCCTGTTTCTACAAACACACACACTTGCAAACTTAATTTACACACACGTACCTCAAATTACAGGTTATAAACACAACATTATTCTTTCATTGACACCAACAAATCCTTAAACCCTCTCAAAATGCTTGCATCATCTAAATTTAGGGATTGGAGAACATTAAAATGCCTTAAATACACTGATTAGAGAAAAAAAAAAAAAAATGTGTCATTGTCCTTTGGCTACAAGAAAACATTAGCCAGTCTCAACTGCATTAACAAGACTATTTTCAGGTAGCAAGATAGATTTTTTTCAATGGAGTTTGATTGTTTTGTTTTCTTACTAACTTAAAAAGTTTGTATTTTCAGGGCTTTTCATTGACTATTTTCCATCAGCAAGACTTACTTGTGTGTAAATCATCTCAAATCCTGTGTTCTGACAGGATTCAGTTGGCGGTGCTTTGCCCTCTGGCCCTTATAAATCTCATCCTGCTGTCTACTTCCTGCTGCCAGATATTCTTGGCTTTTATTTTCAGAATCTAATTGATGGGTGTTGCTGGGCCCTCAAACATTAACTCTGTAAGAGTGTTATACGTGTATTTAAACTCTTACAAGTGTACACAATCCCTATTGTTTCCCTTCATTTTGGCTTCCTGACTACTGATAGGGGACGCATGTTGTAAAGGCCCACAGGTGTGTGTGTGTGTGTGTGTGTGTGTGTGTGTGTGTGACCAAGATTTAGTTATCGCCCTGAGAAAACACACACACTCTCTTTCATTGACTTTTTCTTTCTGTTACTACCAGTGTAAACACACACATGTGCCCAGATTATATACACGAACAGGATACATACTCTATTGTGTATTTAAGTAGACAAACATTCAGAGGTTAGGTACATCCACAGTCACACATGCACGCACACACACAACTTTCACCAAGAATACCAATACATACTGGAGCTACAAACACAGTCTTTTTTTTTTCACTTCCTCTGCAATGGAGTTAGATTTTCTGTGACACCAGCCTAGGGGAGGGGAGAGAACACACACGCACACGCGCACACACACACACACACACACACACACACAGTCAGGAATGCCCAGACCTGCCTGGCCTTGCAAATCCTATAAGGCAAGTCGATCCCAAACTTTCCCAAACAGGCATGACATTCCCACTTCCCACCACCAAAGACTCCACTCAGTGATAGATGTGGGAATGTGGTTGAAATCTGTCAGGGGATCTATAGGGTAGAAACACACCTGTGCATGCACACCATACCGTCTGACAGGCTCAGGGGGGCCAGATTGGGGTCTTGTAAACTTAAATCTGTTTTTCATTCATTTTTACTTTCTAATCTGCTAAGTAGTTATTAATAGAATGGGAAGAAACAAATGAAATAAAGCTGGTTTAATACCAAAGGAGCTTGTAAAGTGGGTAAAAATCCTGCCAAAGCACAAAATGTTTTTTTTTTTTTTTTTTGCCGATTACATTATTTCTGCAACAGAGAAGGCTTCAGGTTCTGCCTCAATACAAGCAGGTTTTTGTACAATGTAGAAGTGTTAGGGAATAAAACAAGCTAAAGAAAAGATGTAGCTATATCTAGCAATGCTAAACCGAACACCACTCTGGGTAGCCTGGTGTCCCAGGGCTTTAAGGCACTGGCCGTTCCTGGTTTCGCATGTTATTCCCCATGTCTCTCCCCTCAATTTCCTATTTTCCGAAAACAGTCTACTCTCCCATAGATGCATGAAAATGCCCCGGTTTTTAATGAGGGCATTTTAATCAAATGTTTTTCATTTTATTTTAATTCAAATCTGAATCATTAAGCCCTAATGTTATGGTGATGTCAGATTTTTCTTTTCCTCCTACCCAGAAAATGTATATTTCAGAGTTTTAGCTGTGTCAGTCTGTCAGGTTGAGTTAGTGGGTGAGTGGTGGATCCGGGTCATTAGTTTTTGCTCAGACCTTTCTGTGTAATACAGCCTAGACCCCTGTGTGTGGACGTGGGTATGCGGGTCCATCAGTCTAGACTTAACTGCATGGCTGACGGGCTGACTCTGTGACACGCCTCAAAGCACAAACTGAACAAACAGAAACTTCACTTTCACTTGTGGCGCTCTTTAAAATTCTTTAAAAGCATTGTTTCAGGTTTAATCTTCTATTGGTTATGCGCTGGCATGTCCATTTACTGCAGTATAATGTTGCAGCTTCCATAGGCTAGGCTTAATGACCATGATTAATGGTCTCTGAGATGGAAATATGCTTAATCTGTGCTTGAATCCTTCTGTATTATCAGTTATTTGGATTGGTTAAAATATACCCAATTTATTGGACAAATATATCACCCAGTGATTGTGTTTTACTGGAACACACGTAAGCTGGTGGCTTTTCAGTCAAAGGATTGTCTTGGCAACTTTAACACCCAGACCAACCAATAATTATTATTATTTTTCCAGACACGTAATATTCTGCCGGAAAAAGCAACCTTGCTCGATGCATTCTTTGGCCCTTCTTAAAAGACAGCATCTTAGATCGCCTCAGGCCCCAACTATGGCCTGACCCCACAGGTCAGCCAGCTAATATCACAGGCTACTTGATCTAGCTAGCTTTCTTCTCCACCTCCCCATCTCTCTGGATCTGTGTCACTATTTCGCTGCCAATTTCAAAATCTGTCCAACTAACCCTGTCCCACTCTCCCTTTATTCTCCCTTGACAGAGGGGGAGAGAAGAAACTAGAGCTAGAGCAACAGAGTGGAGACCCCACGTTCACCTGACAACCTCTACTATAGGAAAAGGAGGGAAGAGAGGAGGGAAAAGAGGGACAGATAGGAGGTGAGAGAAAGGATAAACAGACTTAACAAAGGGAATAATGTGCTACCAGCCAGAGGCAGTTTGTTAAGCTCTCTTTGCCCCTACTCGCAGGCAGGCTCAACATTGCTCAGGTTACAAATACAGATCAGGTGTGTGCGTCAGTGAGCGAGAGCGTGAAAAGCACCGTTAATGAACGGCACAATGTACATTGCAAAGAGGTGTGTGTGTGTTTATCAGTGTGTGCCAGACCAGCTGTATGGCACAGTGCCGTCTCTGGAGCAAAGCCCAGGCCTAGTGTTCAAACGCAGCCTTCTTAGGAGACCACTGGGATGTCGCTTGGCTGCTTCATTGATCCTCGTGTGTGTGTGTGTGTGTGTGTGTGTGTGTGTGTGTGTGTGTGTGTGTGTGTGTGTGTGTGTGTGTGTGTGTGT
>JAVQJD010103466.1:2500-15904 GCA_036023655.1 Nannoperca australis | reverse complement strand
GTGTAGTGACATGCTTGTGTAGTGACATGCTTGTGTAGTGACATGCTTGTGTAGTGACATGCTTGTGTAGTGACATGCGTGTGCTTGTGCAGTGACATGCTTGTGTAGTGACATGCTTGTGTAGTGACATGCTTGTGCAGTGACATGCTTGTGTAGTGACATGCTTGTGCAGTGACATGCTTGTGGAGTGACATGCTTGTGCTTGTGCAGTGACATGCTTGTGTAGTGACATGCTTGTGTAGTGACATGCTTGTGCAGTGACATGCTTGTGGAGTGACATGCTTGTGCAGTGACATGCTTGTGACACGCAGCATGTGTGTGTTTCTTCCTAAAGGTAGAACAACACGGCGTGTTATGGCTGACCCAGTTACAGGGAGAACTGCTACTTCTCGGTTAAGAGTTATTTGACAGCTTTCAAACAAAGAGGAGGTCTAAATGGAGACGAAGGGCACCTGCTTTTGTGTTGCCATGCAACGCACAGTTCTTGAGTGAACCCCCAATTGTAAGAGTCCAATAAAATTGCTTTAAGTTCGCAGTCTTCTGCTGCAGTTTGACTTAATTTGAAGATAATTGTTTAAAGAGCCACAGTCCTTACAGAGATGGGAACAGCACAGACTGTCTGTCAGGTACACAAGATAACACACACAGGCATTTTGTACCCCGTGACACCTTTTCTAGGAGGCGTTCAGGGGCCGGAGACGGACCATCTCATCCTATTTGTTTGAAAGCGCTCCGGGGAGGCTTTTACAGGAGTGTCTACTGAGCATCTTTCCACAGATGCCTCACTGTCACACCTGGGAGCTGCTCGGTACAAGCTGTGCTGGTGCCGGATGAAGAGCCGTGCCCCGGGGCCCCTCAGCGCTGGCTGTTGTGGAAGGATATGGCATTAGTCATTTTCCTCAAGCATATTTTCCAGACAGTAGCTGCAACGTCTCGTGTCTGTGAGGGAGGCGGTGGAGGGAGATGGGACAGTAGGAAGTTCACAGTTTGTATGTGTTTAGAGTCTCTCTCTCTCTCTCTCTCTCTCTCTGTCTCTCTCTCTCTGTCTCTCTCTGTCTCTCTCTCTCTCTCTCTCTCTGTCTCTCTCTCTCTGTCTCTCTCTCTCTCTGTCTCTCTCTCTCTCATTCTCAGGTTGTTTCACATCGGGACAGAAAATGTAGTCTGGTTTCAGTAGGGCTGAAAACTAACGATTATTCTTAGTAGTTGGGTTAGCAGCCACATCAACAGCTGCAGTGTGTGTGTGTGTGTGTGTGTGTGTGTGTGTGTGTGTGTGTGATGAAGAGGGAAGGCGACTGATATCAATAAGGACTGATTGATTTGTTCAGGCAGGTAGAAGGACTGTAGTTGAGTTGATTTATCAAAATATCAACATGGATGGTTCTTAAAGGTCAGTTCGCTCGTGTGTGTGTGCGTGCGTGTGTGTGTGTGTGTGCGTGTGTGTGCGTGTGTGTGCGTGTGTGCGTGTGCCTAACCTATATGGTTGTGTATATAACTGTCTCTGCTATCATTGGATCACTGTGGAAGAGGAACGTTTGTGTGTTTCTGATCCAGGTGGAGGAGGATGAGGGTGTTTCCTGCTCTCAGCTCCTGACAGTCTTCCCTCTGGGCAGCGGTGTGTTTTCTTCTTCTTTAGATTCTCCACAGTAACGAGGAGATGATCTCGCCCGAGGTCTAACTCCACTTCCTTGGCAGAGAGATTTGTTTCTTACTGTCTGCCATCAGTCGAGTCAGGCTGAGGTTTGTTTGTGCGTTGTGTTGTGAGACTTCTGTAAGACGTCCTGGGGAGGTGTTGGATCAATACATACCCAGGGAAAGTCATTGATCGCGAGTCATTGATCGTTCAGGTACAGTTTTGTCTTGTAGGTATTCCTCACAGTAACAGGAACCATAACTAACAGTTAGTGCTGAAACGATTAGTCGCAGCTGTGTTGATGATCAATTTAGGGCTGCATTGATTAATTATCAATTTATTGTTTGGACTATTTATTCAATCTACAAACATAAGATTTAAAAAAAGCTGGAAATCTTAGTACTTTTGGACTTTTTGCTTGAAAATGACTCTGTGTGTGTGTGTGTGTGCGTGTGCGTGTGTGTGTGTGTGTGTGTGTGTGTGTGTGTGCGTGTGTGTGTGTGTTTGTGTGTGTGTGCGTGTGTTTAAATGTCAGAAGAACATTTGTGAACGAAACGGACAAAAAGAGTCGCTTGGGATCGAAACGTCGTTGATTTAAATACACGTTGTTTCGCGTAGAGCTGATTGATTAGTTGACCGTCAGAAAATCTACTTTTATTGATATTGATTTTATTGATTTGATAGTAAACTGAATATATTTGTGTTTTCCTGCTGTTTTGTCGGACAAAGCAACGTCAAGGCATCAACTAGGGATTTAGGACATTGTGATCGACATTTGACAACCTTTTCCGACATTGTATTGATCACACGAGTAGTCGATTCATTCAGAAAATCCTCCTTTTTGTTATTTATTATTATTCCTCACATGAGATAAATAGAAAGTAGAGCGAGTTAGTAGCACGTGTGTTGATGGTTATTGTCCTTAACAGCACATTTAATTATACAGGTCATGTTTTATTTTCTCACACACACACACACACACACACACACACACACACAGTCCCCCATCAGCACCACAAATCACAGTGATGAGCTGAGCCTTTGTTTGGCCATTGATGGAGAACAAAATGGGAGGAGTGAGTGTTGTTGAATGGGAGCTGAGCGATGGTCTTCGCCTTCGACTCGCTTCATTGGTTCTTACGACGGAGGTGCGATCCACTCAGTCGCGTCTGTTGTCGGGGCAACGGGAGGAGGGAGCACAACGAGACAGGCGCTCTGTGAAACGTAAATTGTGGAGGCGGTTCACGTGCAGACGCTCCCTCGCTCTGTGCGCCGGGATTAGGGATCGAGTGGGATAAACTGACAGCAAACACACACCAGCAGTGTGTGAGTAACACGACGCGGATTAACCAACACACAAACACACTGCCCATCAAAGAGATCCACACACACACACACACACACACACTCTCCCCTAGTCATATCACATCGTGCTGATTCATCGCCAGTTATTACACTCTGCAGTTGTATTTAGCTCGCTGTTAAAACCTTTTAGCACTTTATTTTCATGCCGCTCAAACTCAGCGATACATCTGCTCGGTCATGACATCCTGCAGAAAGGAACGAATGCACCCTTTAACGTGGAAGTGAGCGGCTCAGCTCGTGTTTCCACCCAGACACGTGCAGCAGTTGGTGAGCCTTTAGCACTGTTCAGCAGCGGTCGATGGATCAGTCCGACAGTTCTCGTGGTTGCGGTCATTGCGAAGCCTGAAGGTCAAATATTTGCAGATTCCAGCTTCTAGTCATTGGATATAAACTCTGACCTAAACGTGTTTGAGTGCTCTGCCTTTTAAAAATCCACCTGTGGAGTTCAAACCCCGACCTCGACTCGTTCTGACTCCCTTCTTCTCTGTTCACCTGTGTCTCCATCACTTCCTCTTCCTCGCTCTTTTTAAAAATCTTTTTTATTCTTTAAGATTACAACCTCACTCGTCTGCATCCCCCGCTTTCTTTCCTCCCACAAGGATTAAAGGGCCCTTGCTTGAATGGGGTGCAAGGGCTGCTGGGTAATCTTTGCTCTGGATAGCGGAGATTAAAATCTCAGATTACAAGAGGAGAGGAGGGATTACAACTCTTTTTTTTTTTTTACTGCATGTGTGTGTAAAGCAGGTCGTATAGAAACACACGCGTGGATCATGTTGTGCAGTGCATGTCGGTGTGTGCGTGTGCTGTTTCTGCTCCCCACATAGTAAATGGTTTGCCAACAGTTCATTGATTTTTAACTCGATATCCATCACAAGCCTCTCTCTCTCCCTGCAGGGTGAGTTATTGATTTGCTGTATTACCCAGTTTCTCTCTGGCTTAATTAACAGTGCGAAGTTGTGGACTTCACCACCTCACAGAGGAGGGAGGTCTAATCCTTCTCATTACCACGTCTGTCCTCGTACCACACGAGACGCATGTTACATGTTACATAAATGTTCCATATCAGCTCTAATTAAAATGAACCGCTCTCTAAATATATCACTTTATCACCTCTTTATCATGAGCAGCATTCATTTAGAGACATTAGTTAATTGCTACAAACGGACAGGATCAGATTACTGAAAAGATCGGCAGCTGCAGGCTGCGTTCAACATCGTCCGCCATCAAATCATGTGTTCTGCTTAGAAAGCTTCAACTTAATGCCTTCAAATGCATTGTCTCTGCAACAGAGGAGTGTAGAGACGAGTGGCAGCATCCTCTTTGCACCAGAAAGCTCTGGAGATGTTTTTGTTGCGTGTAATGCCACTCAAATCTTATTTAAGAGCCGCTGTTTATCTTCACGTGAGCGTCGGCCCGTCCTCTTTGGTCCAGACTGAAATATCTCAACAACTGCTAGATTGCCATGAACTTACGTACAGACATTCATGATCCCCAGAGGATGAATCCTACTCACGCTGGTGATCCTCTGACTTGTCATCAAGTGCCACTGGTTAGTTTGTTTTTAAGAGAAATGTCTCAACGACCACTGAAAGCATCGCCATGTAGCCCAGGCGCTCGGGTTCCCGTCAGGATGAGTCGTAATAACACCTCGACTGGCTGACTCTGCTCAGGTGGTCAACGTCCACAACATCTCAACTCATCAGTTTACACTTGCATTCAGTTTAAAGGGGAATACATGAGGAGAGCATGAGATCAGGATGTCAGTCGGCCTCTGACTTATTGACACATGCCCTCCTCCTTCATCCCTCCATCTGTGGCTTGTTAACCAGGCTCTGGGGAGGTTTTTCCGAGGCCACGTCACTGCGACTGCATGGACACGTGAACCTGAGAAACTACACAGCACGTGTTCTCATAGCGCACGTCTGAAGTGCTGGAAAGCACCGAGTTACGTGGTGATTTCTAACCTATCCTGAGTCCTGGAAACAAAAACAAAAAGCCGGTTTACCTTCTGATCCTCATTCCTCTGGCCGGGCAAGAGTCACACCTGCTGTTATCAGGTTTCTACAGATCACACACAAGTGACTCACCTGAGAAGTGTGTGGCGCTGCAGGTTTCTGTGACGGACGAGGGACAAGCTGCAGACGTTTAACTGGATAGCGTGACGGCCTGAATGTTAATATCAAAATGATCTTCCAGTCGCAGAATTGTTTTTGTAATTGATTATCCCGACATTTATTTGGATCATTTTAAACTATTCAATTTGCTATTGTTTGTATTTGTTTACTATTTATTTCCATAGCACGTCTGCCAACGTGTCAATCAAATGTCCCGATCATAAACACTTTACATCCTGATACATGCACTCAAAAATCTGTGTGTGTGTGTGTGTGTGTGTGTGTGTGTGTGTGTGTGTGTGTGTCCCAGAGCCGCCTGTTGAGACTTGCAGTCACATTTTTCAGTCAACAACACAGTGATCAGTTACACACTGTTAATCTCCCCTCAGCCCCACCTTGGGTTTGGCTTCAGTACAGGTGTGTGTGTGTGTGTGTGTGTGTGTGTGTGTGTGTGCGTGCACGTTAAGGTTGAACAAAGATGGTTGTGGACTCAAAGCGAAGGCAGAAGCGTATGTGGGCGTCTTTGGATCAGATGCTTTGTGCGGATCTGGGTGTTTTGCTCCGACTCTCACCCACACTTATTATAATGATGATAAGGTTCATGTCATGTATAGTGTAGCGCTTTACAATAAGCACAATATATACAACACAACTACAACAGTGACAATGTAAGGCAACAAAAACAGGAAATACACAAATGTACATATATAAATACACACACACACACACACACACACACACACACACACACACACACACACACTTAATTGTATGAAGGCAGGTGTGTTTTCAGAAGTGGTTTTAAAAGAAGCTGCTGAGTTCATCAGCAGGTCTTCACATGCAGAGGTCTGAGATATGGTTGAAATTACGCTCAAGATTACAGCTGGAATAATGAATCGATCGACAGAAAAATGAATCTGCAGCAATATTCATAATCAATGTATGGTGTGAAGTCGTTTGTTAAAGCATGAAGCAAAAGGAAAAGGTTGATTTCTGCTTCTCAGACGTGAATCTTTGCTGTTCTTCAGCCTCCTGTGAGAGAAAAATATCTATTGACCAAACCATTAATCAATTCATTGAGAAAGTGATCTGCAGATGAATCGATAATAAGATCATTGTTAGTGGCAGCCCTCGTCAAGATATTAAAAGTCCTTTCCTGGCAGCAGCAGTATATCCTGGTATGATCAATATAAGCAGTTTCACCATTAAGTCTTTACACACGTCACACAAACACTTCCAGTCACTAAAATTCATAATCTGCATGAAATGATTCCTTCATTTTCTAAAATAACAGATATGATAGAATTTCACAGAATGAATAAAGAATAACAGTTTTCTTTGTGTAGTTTGAAGAGCTTTATAATCTGTACGGTGTATTAACCCCGGGCTCAGCTGAGGTCAGTCTGTAGCTCGGCCCTCGCTGCGATGCTGAATATTACCGAAACTCTCCGTGTTTGTATTCTAACCCATTTTCCGTTTTCCATCTGTTCTGTGACTGTTTTGCTCTCCATTGCTTCTCGGGGTGGTTCTCTGCCTCTCTACCTCTGGAGCCCCGCGGGGAGGTGCGCCTGTCTGCCAGCTCCTCTCCCCCACGGGGAGTCTCCCCGCTCAGGTCACAGAGTCACGGCTGAGCCCCTCCAGGCACGAGGCTCTCCAGTCCAATTCACATGAACCCAACGTCTCATTTCACCTTAAACCTTTTTTGATTTAATAACCAGAGGTAAACTGAAGACTCTTTCTCTGTCTCTGGACGCGACTTGAATACAGTTTAAAAAAGGGAACGGTTGAGTGAACACCTCAAACCAGATCTGTTCTTTTTTTTTTTTCTGTCTTTCTTGGCAAATATTCAGTTAAACAGTTATGCTGTATAAATGTTATTCTGCTTTAATGATTAAAATCCCTTTAATTGAAGTCAACCGAGGAGACGAGAGGCGTTTGCAGTGCAGACAGCAGCACGGCCGTGATGTAGACGTCAAGAAAACTGAATTAAGTTAATGTGTAAATTATACAACACAGTGTTAAGTATCCCACAGCGTGCACAAGAGTAATGCCAATGATGAATCGCTCTTTTAGAGACCCTGTTTCATTTATTATTCATATATTTCATCCATTCCTCTTTGATTTTGAGTGAGTTTTACTCATCCGCCTGCTCACAATGCTCTTTGCTCTTTAGCATTTCATCCTGACTGGATTTAACTTGTGTTGCAGGTGCAGGGGTTTGTGTAACCTGCACCTTATTGTGTGGCAGCCTGATGCATTGGGCTCGCTGTACGAGTGTACGAGCTCTCTCTGGGGCCCTCAGGAAGTGCAGTCATAAATTACCAGCGATACTCATCTGTGTTATTCTCAACTCGGTCGGAACGGAGTGGCCTTGGCAACTCTTGACAGGGTTTGCTGGATTTAGCCTTTCAGAACTTAGATTGTGCCTGAGCACATCTCCATATTAGTCTGGAGAGCTGCCGTTTATTCTGTGCTGTTATGTAAGAAAGGTGCAAGTCGTGGACGTGGCTCAGCTGGTCAACAACTTTCTTGGAACACTTGGATGGATGGACGTTAAATCTGGTACAAACGTCCGTGTGGCCCAGAGGACGTGACGTTTCCTGTAGCGCCGCCGCCGCCGCGAGGTGCACACTTTAAGCTTTTGGGTGAAACGTCTCGAAACTGTTGAAATTTGGTGCAAACATTCATGTCATGATGGACATAATTAGCTAGTTAGCGAACGTTAGCATGCTAACACGCTAAGATGTTGAAGGTGCATTGTCATTGTGAGCATGTTAGCATGGCTGTAGTCTTCTTATTATAAATACGGCACGTTCTGTTGATTTCAAGGTTCGAGTTTATGGTCTGTCGAATGTAGCGTAATGCACTGTAGGATTGTTGCCGTGGTTACAGATGGTCATGATGTCTCCTCGTAGCTTCCTGCGATTGGCTTAAGAGGCCTGGTTTAAAACATGGCCTCCACTAAATCTCTTGATCTCTGTGTCTCCAAATCCCATTATTTCCTCCCCAACACTCAAACACACCTGGAGAATCTGGGGCTCTGGTTCAGACGGCGAGCGGCCGATCGACGACTGAAGAATCACGTCTGTCACTTCATTTGCTTTGGCTTTCATGCTCATTCTTGACTCTCTGATGCCAATGAGAAACAAATTAGTTCATTTATGTGTATTTATTTGATTATTTGGCTGAAATCAGCAAATGTTTGGCATTTTTTGCTTGATAAATGATTTCAACTAAAAGGTTATTAATGGTTATTATTAAATATCTAATTTGAACAACTAATCATTTCTGCATAAAGTAAAATAAAGTGCAGCTGCCCCTGATAATTATTTGGTTATCGATGAATCTGACGATGAATTGTTTTGTCTATAAAATGTGAGACAGTAGTCCCTTTATATTTCCCCACAGCCCGAGCTGACATCTTCAAATGTCTTGTTTTTAGCGCTGCAGCAATTACTCGATTTATCGATCGAAACCAAATGAATCGCCAACTATTTTGATAATCGATCAATCGTTTTGGTAAAAACAGCCCTGAAGGTTACCATTAGTTATCATATGATATGTTTTCTGCACATTATTACGTATATTTCAGGTGCCAGCAGCCGTCACCTTCCTGTGTGACACTGATACATAACTCAAACAGGCATTCAGGGGTTTTAAATTCCCGTGTGCAGCCTTGACTTGACGGATTAAGTGTTGTGTTCATGCAGCAGACAGCTGGTGATTGTAGTTTTTTTTGACGACATGTTGCGTTTCAGTGATTGAGCACTGAAACCCTCTCCTCGTCTCGGGCTCGTCTCTCCCTCCGGCTCATGTTAGCGGAAGATAAATTGATGGATTGGACTCAGGATGGAATAACTTCTGACTCGGTGCAACAACAGCAAAAAAAAAAGGCTTCCCTCGGCGATTTCCTGTGTATGCGGCAGACCGTCGTCTCCCCGTGGCAAGGTCCCTACTCCAGCTCCATCAGTGGCTCAGTGGGAGTTGGAGTAGCACTTGCTGGCCCACTCTTTCTCTCGACTGTACACAGCGGCTTCCTCTCAAGCCTCTCAGCTTAGATTTTGAATATAAACAGCCGATGCACGTTACAGACCGATGCAGACACGCCAGCCTCCACTTGAATGCTTTACATGTTGTTGTTTAGTTGCCAGAAACGGTTCAAAAGTCAAAGATATTTACTTTTCAACATTTGTAAATCTGCTCTCTGACAGGTTGTGCATGACAAATGAGTTAAACCCTGATTAAGGCTGTTAACCGCAAACTAATATCGACTGATCCTCTCAGAAATACTTTACAGTGTTTGTGTGGTTGTTTGTGGAAGTAAAAGGGTCATCGTTGCTTTTAAAGAAAGATAGAAGAGCAGTAGATTGTGTGTGATGGTTTTTATATGCACCAAAGCTGCAGATGTTAAATAAATGAACCCACCAATCAACCAGAACTCCACATGTTTTTGTTAGCTTTTTTTTTCTTTTGGAGCATTTTTTGCATCTTGTTTTGTGGCCACTGGTTCCCTCCAAGGAAAACAACCGGAGCCCATGTTCCACTTTTAAGAGAAGCGCATTCTCCACTCACATCCATTCACGCATTGTTGATTTCTTGGAGACGAGTTGGATCGCAGAGCTACAGACGAGTGAGTATCTCGTCTGTGTGTCCCAGTGGACGCGGCTGTGTTGTTTGTGTGTTTTGGCTGTGTGTCCACCCATCTGTATAATAATCTGCAAGCCTCAGTGCAGCCCGGGGTCACCGGACGAGTAGTGGCCGGCTCTCTGCCCACGTGTGTCCTCTGAGACATATGGTGCCTCTGTGTGTTCACATGTGAGTAACTTCCCACAGTGGATGTTAAACACGCGAGTGGACTGGTGGTGCTGCTTTGTGTAGATGACCTGCTCACAAATGTCAAATTTTTTTCTACAAACACTCGACCTTGAATCCAGTCCAGCAGAATTCAAGGTCGGGAGTATTTTGTGTGAGCTTTAGTGTAGTTAATACCTTTAATTTATTAAACTATCTGTTCATTATTTTTCAGATTCAATGTTTACCACCCAGCAGAAGGACGCTAGTAGAATGAAAAGTCACGTTAATATTAACATGTGCTGAATGTGGTATTTGTTTCTGGGAATTTGGGAGTTTTTAAGGACCGAAAGGAGTAAATATATTTTACACAGCGTGGGTTTTTAAAAGAGCACTCCTCTGATTTAGCGTAGCACTCCTGTGACGCTGTCAGACGGGTGTCACAATCACCAAGATTTCACCCTCTTTTATTCCACAATTTCTTCTTCGTTGTCAAAACACGGCACCTGCAGTTCATCAGAGGGTTCGGTTGTGTTACGCTAATAACGGCTAATATAGCCTCCAAGTGCTAGCCTCAAACGAGACGGGGAGCTTTTCTTGCTCCACAGCCCCATATTTATCCGTTTCTTTTCCAAACTCGTAGTCTTCATCAGGTTTATCAGACTTCACACAGCTTCCTCTGGAGCCACACAAGGCTTTTAAACAGGCTTTTCCACATATGCAGCAGCACTCCACGAGACCCGTAAACACACTTTGATGGGAACAATCGCTGGAGTTCCCCTTTTAGGCAGATCTTTTTGGACACGGTGTTTGTTCTGTTTTTGGCACACAGACATAAATAAGTACATTCAAATGACGTAAAATGTAGTTTAGGAGAACTTCTCCATCTGAAACCACATTCAGATCGTCGTGTGGGGAGACTACATTTACAGAAAATACTAAATAACAGAGATTAGACTTGAAACTAATTTAATTCATCTGACAATGTGTATACTATATTTCTTAGGGGATTAGGTTACTCTGGGAGTAACAAATAAAACCATGAATTTGAGTTAAAGTCCTTATACTTACGGATATAAATTGTTAAAATCTGGTCACAAGCTATCAGAGAGGACAACCTGCTTCCTTAGTCTGACCAGCAGTCACAAACCATTTGTGTAATCACTTGATAAAAGAGAGGAAACCAAATAAATCGTCCATTTGTGAAGCTACAAACAGCAAGTGTTCTATATTTTCACCTGTTATTGATTGCGTCTGTATTATTGACGACGCAGGTTTGTGCCGGCTGCGTCTGTGGCCGTCTGGTTGGATCGATGGATGTGTGATGCTGAGAGGGTGTTGGCCATCTGTACTCGGTAGTACCAAGGAATGTATTTAATTGAGAACAATGGATTCACATGAATGACTGTGTGTTAACAAAAGAAGTTACTAACTAGTTTGATATCGTAGGCGGGTTATTCACCGTTAGGTTGCTGACTCTGCAGGATGTATCACAGCCTGTGCAGCCAAAAGCCACAGGACACCAAGAATTAAAGCGTCATGTATTCTGCTCATCTGTGTGTAAGAAAAAGACCAATAAAGCCAAAAACCCGCCTTCAGGGTATGTCAGCAGTTTGCTCGCGTGTGTGTGTGTCTTAGAGCTTCGTCTGTCTGTGTGCTTTGCTGCCGTGGCAACTAGAGTTACCGCATACTAATATTTTAGGTTGCCTTACATAATCTTCTGCTTTTGTCAATACAGAGAGTGGATTTTCAGTACAAGAGGCGCTGGGGGCTGTTTGTTTGACCATCGCGTCGTCTTGAGACAGATTTACCGTCTCATCAGCTGCCTCTTCCTCCCGGTTTCCCTCCAGTCCTCTCAACACTGTGCACTCAATACTCTGTGTTTCTTTCGCTGCTCCCTCTGATCTTCTGTCTCTCCAGCCACCGTGGTTGTGTGTGCTCATTAAGAGACAAGACACAGTTGAACAAGCGACAAAAAGAAAAGAAAAGTGAACTCTGGAGATGAAAGGAGCGTTTCTACAAAGCATAAACGCACCAGACAGTTTGGATCAATGGCACGAGATTGTGCAGCAGGGGTTTGGCTCGTAGTTTAGCCTGAAAGTCTGTCTGTTGTCTGCAATATATGTATCTTCTTTACTGTCGGTAAACAATGTGTTGTACTTCAGAGGAGTGTTCATTTTAAAGTAGAAGAACAAGACGTTTTCCCTCTCAAATACTGTTAGCCACGCCAGAAGTGGCTTTATGGATGGATGGATTGAATGATGACATTTTGTACAGACATTCATGTTCCCCACAGGATGTACCCTTCTGCCTCTGGTGATCCTCGTCACCACGAGGTTGACATTTTTGGATTCGAGTGAAATGTTTAGTGCTAATTAGCTAATGTTAGCATCCCATCGCGCTAACCCAAGGGGATGTTCATGGTAAACAGTTACACCTGTGGAACACCAGGATGTTAGCGGTGTCACTGGGACACGTTAGCATGCTAGCATGGCTGTAGACTTGTTGAAAGCCTCTGCAGACCTCACAGCCGGACTTTTTACCCCACAAAAAATATCTAAACATTCTGTGTCTCCTTAGTTTCTATTGCAAGTCCACTGCTTCCACCTCCAAGGCGGCAATAACAACGAGCGTATCAGATGCTGTGTGGCGTTTGATTTTCAGCTCGACTCGAGATCGCACTCTGAATACTGAATGTTTGTTTTTCAAGTCGTATCACTGAGAGCCGGCTCGATCAGTCAACAGAAGAAAACTCGCAACTGTTTGAGATAATAGTGATGAGAAGAAGGGTGCCACCAGACTGTTCTTTGTCATATTTCACTGTGAGCTGAATATTTTGGGGTTAGGAGACATTTAGGACGTTACCTCAGTCTTCATTTGTTATTTATTTCACTCCTCTTTATTGTGTGTGTGTGTGTGTTCACAGGCGGAGCGCAGCAGCGATGTCAATATCCTCAGCATCCCGGTGCCCATCCGTCGCGGCGGCTCCGAGTCCAACCTGGACGTGGTGGACAGCGTTGGCGTTGACGGAGTCGGCCTGGACTTCACCAAGGGAGCGCTGGGTATCGACAGCCTGCAGCAGAAGATCCTCAAGGTCAGAAGAAACATTATTGGTAGAGAAGTTTAGTGAGAAATACATGCAAAGCAACAAACACCAAGTCACGTAGCAAGTTACAACAAGTTACAACAAGTTACAACAAGTTACAACAAGGTACAACAAGGTACAACAAGTTACAACAAGTTACAACAAGTTACAACAAGGTACAACAAGGTACAAGCATCCTGTGTCAACACCTCCACTTGTAGCTAACAAGTGGTTTCCCTTTAGGTGACGGAGCAGATTAAGGTGGAGCAGACGGCCCGGGACCAGAACGTGGCAGAGTACCTGAAGCTGGTGAACAGCGCCGACAAGCAGCAGGTAGGACGAATACGCCAGGTCTTTGAAAAGAAGAACCAGAAGTCGGCGCACGCCATCGCCCGGCTGCAGAGGAAGCTGGAGCAGTA
>JAVQJD010103463.1:0-10173 GCA_036023655.1 Nannoperca australis | reverse complement strand
GTGTGTGTGTGTGTGTGTGTGTGTGTGTGTGTGTGTGTGTGTGTGTGTGTGTGTGTGTGTGTGTGTGTGAACAGTAGAGAACAGTGCAGCTTGTAAACGCACCTCAGGACCGGTGAGTGTGTGTAAGTGCACAGAGAGCTGCTGGTTTGAGCCTGATAGCTGCTAACACGAGATTTCACCACAGGAGGGTTACACACACACACACACACACACACTCACACACACACACACACACACACACACACTCCTCCCTCAGAGGGTAGTCCTTAAGCTTCAAAGAGGCAGACACAGCTCTCTGATGCCGGTGCAAGGTTCTTCTGAAGCTGCTGTGGCATGCACTTTGACCTCCGGCTGTGAGGAAGAGGAGGCATGAGGAAGAACTACAGTGCCACTCCGCTCATCTATGTGACAGAGGTAGCGTTTTGCATTTGCTCTCCTTGTTCTTCAGGTTTTTGATACTGATGAGGGAGTCACTTCTGTCTCTGTTTATTTCTTCTGCATGTGTAAAAAACTAAACGCTCGGACGAAGTCACGTGTGATCAGCTGTGCGTTGTTGCCCTCATGGACTTGATGTTTCACATGAGGAGCTCGATGTATGCGAGACACAAAAAGTCAATTTTCCACTGAAATGTTGTGATAGCTCTTCGGGGAAGCTGCCTAAGGCTTGGCGTTCTCGGTAAAGATGACTCTGATTAGATAATAGCTCTTAAAGGCGAGGCTATAAAGAAGGAGTTTGATCTCATACGGTTTTCTTCATTACAGCCGAGTTGTTTAATGAGCTCTTCAGTGTTTTGCGACCAGAGATAATTAAGGAAGTTGTTTTTTAGCAGTTCAAAGTTGAGTCAGGCAAGTTTCACCACGTCTCTTTCTCTGTACATGTCTGTGCGAGGCATGTGATTGGCCTTTGCTGCTAAAGAAACATCTAAGGAATGTATAGCAAGCCACATATGCTCACCTCTTTAACTGGCGGGCATGTTTTCATCTGTCTTTCTTTCTTTCTTTCTCGCTCGTTCTCAGAAGAACGTGAAGCCTGAAGTTTCTCAGTTTCTTGAGGTCATGTTTGTGCGCCTACTGTCTTTTTCTGTCCAATCACAATCTCAGCCGCTCCATCAAAATGTCTGCTTGTTCTGTCTCTGTGGCTAAAAGACAAGCGTCCCTGAGCCAATCCCTAGACGCTTCCTGTATTTTGGGCTGCTGACACTGTGTGTTTTTGTGTTTGCATGCATTATGTGCCTCAGTCTGCCGGTATGTGCACACCAACATGCC
Source organism: Nannoperca australis (assembly GCA_036023655.1). Lineage (NCBI taxonomy): Eukaryota > Metazoa > Chordata > Actinopteri > Centrarchiformes > Percichthyidae > Nannoperca > Nannoperca australis. The sequence continues at coordinate 8,907 of JAVQJD010103463.1, read as the reverse complement.
GTAAATGTTATGTAACCCATCCAGCATAATGAGGCTCTTCCTGTCAAGCCAACAGCCTTCCTCAGTCCACAAACAAGGAAATAGTAGAAAGAAGAAGCAAGACGTTGCTTTTTTTATTGCTGCCCTGTTTGTTTTCACCCTCTTCAAGGTCTCAGCTCTGCAGAAAAGTCCTGCCACACTTGTTTAATCAGCCGTGATCAGCTTCTGCACAGCCTTAAAAATCCAGCTGTTAACGGTGGTCACTTCCATCCGTTTACCATGGCAACCATCACAGTGTCTCAGACGCACAGCATCCAAGACCTCGGCCGAAGCTCTGCTTTTACCCCTCCCCCTTTTAATTAAGCTGCGTGTGTTTATCCCATAACAGAGGGAATATTAATATTATACAATAAACGTGCATTTTATTGAATAAGCTGATCATGTATTTTATATGCAGTATCCTCACCTGTAAAGTAACTTACAGTGGAGTGTACCTCGACATTGTACTTAAGTACACTGTGTACTTTACCACCACTGTTGTTGTCCTCACAAAGATAGAAGTCAGACAAGACCAGACACACACACCTGTGTCCACCTGTTGCTGTGAGAGCGAGAGCATTATTAAACAGAGCAGTGTGTGTGTGTGTGTGTGTGTGTGTGTGTGTGTGTGTGTGTGTGTGTGTGTGTGTGTGTGTGTGTGTGCGCTCTGCTTCATTAGCATATAACCTTGTCTGTGTCAGTAGCCTCTAGCTCCCTAAAGGGGCAAACAGGCTCTGTACTGTAAACAGAGCTTTCGTCTTTTCTCTGTCTCATATATGTACGGTAAAAATAAAGCTACAGCCAAGAACTGGTTAGCTTAGCTTAGCTTAGCTTAGCACAAAGCCTGTAAACAGCTAGCTTAGCTCTGTCTGAAAGTAAAAACATTTCTGCCTACCAGCACCTCTAAAGCTCAAGATAAGCTAGCTGTTTCCCTGTGTTTCCAGTCATTGTGCTAAGCTACGCTAACCGGCTGCTTGCGGTAACTTTAAGTTTAACGCACAGATTTGAGAGCGGTATCAATCTTCTCGTCAAACTGTCAGCCTACTGCTCAAAATACAGAACATTTCCTTTTAGTGCTGAAACAATTAGTTGATTGATTGACTAGTCAACAAAATGGATCTTTAACTATTGTAATAATCAACAAATCATTAAAAGGATTTGTTCAACATTGAGCAGAATGCATTAATTCACTTTCTTGCAGAGAGTTATATGAGAGGACCGACACCAAACTCAAATCTGTCTGTTAAAACATGAAGCTACAGCCATTAGCGTAGCTTAGCATCAGGGGAAACAGCTAGCTTGGCTCTTTTAAAAGGTAGCAATATTCACCTACCAGCTCCTTTTAAGTTCACTAAAAACATGCCATATTTTGTCTTATGCGTAAAAATGACAAGCTAGCTGTTTCCCTCTGTATCCAGTCATTATGCTAAGCTAAGCTAATGGCTGTAGCCTCATGTTTTAACAGACAGATTTGAGAGTGGTGTCGGCTTCTAATCTAACTCTCTGCAAGAATGCAAGTAAGTGTATTTCCCCAAATTGATTGTGGACGTTGTTGATTAATCTACTGATCGACAGTATGAAAGTTAGTTTGTCTGTTGAGATATTTGATATCTTGACAGATTAATGGTGTTGTCATGCGTCTGCTGCACCTTTTATCTCTCACTGACCTCTTGCTTTAATGTCACACCTCTGTAGCTCTCAGTTCCTTTAACTCCCCCTCTCTCTCTCCCGACGCCTACGTATCACAGCGGTGATCATATACTCTAGACGAAAAAAATTATCAATTCTCCAAAGAGATCGCAAACCACTCAAAGGGGCTGAAATGTCACAAGCTGGTGGTGCAGGGTGGGGGCAGTGACGTGGGCGTGTAGCGGGATGACACATGAAAGCCAACCCTCCTCCCCCCACACGCTTTGAAAGTGTGACCCCTCAGATATTTATTTCAAACGGCCTCTGGTGCTCAGACACTGTCCTTTATGAAAGCACTCACACATTCTTGTAGTCCGATCGGCTCACGTTACAGCGTCTGGGTCACTGGAACATATCAGGACGCTTTGTTACAACATGCGACGTCTTAGCAGCAAAATTCACTAAAAGCACTGAAAGTAAAAGTACTCGTTATGCAGAATGTCCCATTTCAGAATAATATATATCATAATGTGCAGATCATGGAGCTAATTCTAATTACTTTATATACTCTGACGCTTAATCTATAATAATACACCAGAGTGTATTTGTCAATTATATTTTGTATTAATATGCATGAACATATACATGATATATATCTGCAAAGTAACTAGTAACTAAAGTTATTAAATACAAGTATACAGTAGCATACAATCTAAATAGTAAGTACAAGTACCTCAAAGTTGTACTTATGTACTTACCTAAATGTACGTAGTTATGTTCAATCCCTGGGTATATTCCACATGTGAGGATCATAGATTTAATATTATGTATTGTCAATACTGTGTTGCCTTCTCATTAATGATGGATAAAGTGCATGCTTCTTTGTAAATACAACTGTGCAGCTGCAACTAAAAGTTTATTTTCAATATTATTAAATGTTCATAACTGTCTTCAGTGTTAGCTGCGCTCCTGGATCCCATTTAGTAACAGTTGATGCATCGAATGTAGCTAATAAGCACTCCTTTGAGTGTATTCTGGCATTATCACATGGATTTCCTTTATTTTGCAGTAGTTTTTAAGGAAGAGGAGAACACAGGGGATTTATAACCCGGGTCCTACCAAAACCCCAGACCATCTGTTTCATTCCAAAATATATGCCTCGCTGTATTTCTGTCTTTAACGGTATCATCAGTGCCATTTACCGAACACAACAGGGTTTGTGAAATCGTGGCCGTGTGATTAACCTTGACAGGGCTGCATCTATCTGCTGCAGAGCTCCAGTCAGCTTAAATTTACCGCCAGAGTCCCTTAAAAACCGTCAACCCGTTTTTGTGCATTCAAGCGCCCCATAGATTTAGTGCCCCTGCTAGGCTGGGACAAAAGAACGGGGCTGGAAAGCAGAGGACCTGAGCCCGCCATGAAGAAAGTCTATTATAGAGGCTCAAAAGAGCTTGAGGAGTGTGGGAGAGAGAGAGAGAGAGAGAGAGAGAGAGAGAGAGCTGCTTTGAGGCATAGATAGGAAAAGAGATTAGAGAAGGCAATAACTATAAATGAGAAAGTGCATTAAAGGAGCTCTGGAGCAAGTTTCACCAGCTCTTTGTTGGTTATAACCGTTATAACTCTGCGGTGAAGACAGAGGAGCATTTAGCAGCTAAAGAGACAGATATTTTTACTGAGGAATCAATGGAGACCAAAAAACTGCTAAAAAGGGAGTGAATATTTGACTATTATTCATCAGGGGACCAGAAACAAGGCTCCAAATGAATGCTAATAACATAAAATGTGTTATTGCAGGTTTAATCTTTAATAGTGCATCCTGATTTAGTAAATGACTAGTTTAAAACTAACTAGATGTTACTAAGTACTTGGGAAGGACTTGACAAAGTTAGTGGTCCATGTGTCACTCAGGCTTGGTATCGTGGCTGACCCTGCCGCTGGACTGTTTGATACTCCATGTCGTACTGCGTCTCCTCTGATGATTACTTCTGCCCGCTGATGTGGACGCTCACACGGATTAGTCATTGTGCCCATCGCCAAACCACAGCAGCAGCCCCTCCCCCATGTTTGTGTGCGAGTAAGGGTCATTACTCGTCCACTACTGAGCCTAATGAGGCTTATCAACATCAGTAGCACAGAGGGGGGAACATTAATGTGGTTGAAACTGGCATTGCAGACAAATCGCATCTTTTTTTGTCAGCCAGGTCCAGAGGGATTTCAGAAATGTTAGTTATTCAGGATGAAGCTGAGGGACACGAGGGATCGTGAGCCGGGTTTGGTTGAAGCAGGGCTGCAGCGTTGGAAGGATGAAATGCTGCGTTATAAAGGTTGCGGCAATAAGTGAAAGAAAGGAAGGCAAGATTGTGGGAGAGATAAAAGCTATGAGGTGAAATGATTGTCTAAGGGGACACATCATGAAAGGAAATGTAATTGCTGGCACTAAAGCACTGACATAAAAAAGTGAGCAGGAGGTTGACAGCTTTAATAAGAAGAGAGTGTGATTTGAGGACACAAAAGCACACAATGTCGATGAAAGGAGGGGTGTTTTTTTGGATGGGGCTTCTGTGTGTGTGGTGGGGGGGGGTTATGTAATCCAGAAATACATCACAACTTCACTGTTCCCAATCATTGAGCCCAAAGGATGTGCATGTGTACGTGCAAGCGTCTCCCTGTTCAATTGATTGGGACTGAGCTGATGTTGATTGTCTTTGCCCTGAGTTCTACCAACACGCAGCAGCGAGTCGCAGCTTTCGGCATCATCTGGATGTAGACCCCCCCCCCCGACTGACATGGCAGTCTGAACGCAGAGCTGTAAACACGTCACAGCGTCTCTGCGACAGTGATATCGGCCAGACGTTAGGCGGGACTCGTAGCTGGTAAATATCTCCCCACATAAAGTCCTTCTCATGGAGCTCCGAAGGTTACATGTTATCATTTACTTGTCATAATCTCATCTCCATACCATCGGCCGTCTGTGTTACACCCATAAAGAGTGGCAGCCTCTTGTCTGTCTGAGCAGAAGTGCTTTCTTACAAGGAACAAAGGAAATGAGGGCGCAAAGAGGCGCTTGTTCTCACAGAGACGTCTGAACAGAGAGTTTCCCTTCCTGTCTGACTCAGAGACACATCAGAACAGCTGATGGTCACTTTCTCGTCTCATTTCCTCTCTGTGTCACTTTCTTTCACACAAATTGAGTGAAGTCACTTAGAAAAAATATTAGAAACATCTTCAACCGACGCAGTCAAATACAACAACAAAAACAAAACAAGTGTAACAGAGAACTGAGCCAACACATACACACAACTAGAGTAGAAGTCTCAACATCGGTTGCATTGCATTTGATCATAGAGGTGTTTCTATTTTTCTGGGTACTACGGTTGCTCTGAAGTATTCTTTTTTTTGACTTCTTGGCAGCGGAACAAGCGGTAAACACAAGCTTTGTCACCGCATCATCAGCTTTCATCAAGTCTTTGGCTCTGTTTTGGTCTCCACCACGTAGAAGGAACTACGTGGCTCTTTAGCAGTTAAATGCTCAGAGGTCCAGAATCCCACCCACCAGAACCTTTTAACCCAAACATTCCAGAAGCCCTACAGAACAATCTGATACAATTTACACATTCTAGAATCCCACCGGAAGGTTCTGACCCTGTTAGGACCTAAACATTCTAGAATCCCACCGGAAGGTTCTGACCCTGTTAGGACCTAAACATTCTAGAATCCCACCAGAAGGTTCTGACCCTGTCAGGACCTAAACATTCTAGAATCCCACCAGAAGGTTCTGACCCTGTCAGGACCTAAACATTCTAGAATCCCACCAGAAGGTTCTGACCCTGTTAGGACCTAAACATTCTAGAATCCCACCAGAACAACCAGAACCACCCCTGACTTCAACATTCCAGAACCAGTTTTCCCCCTAGACATTCCAAAATCCCACGGGAGCGTTCTGATATCCTCACCCAAGAATTCCAGAATCCCTCCGTCATGTTCCAAACTCAAGCATTCCAGCGCCTCACCAGAATGTCCTGGTCCTCACCTCTACGATCCAAAGCTCCACCTGAATGCTGCCGACCGGTGTCAGTGTTCTGGGTGTGTCCGGTGTGACGGAGGTCAGAGTGATGTCACAGCTCAGATGGAGACAGGAAGCGCTGCAGGAAGCCCATAAAGAACACAAACATCGCTGATGGGGAATCGGAACAATAGCACCTTGTGATTAGCAGCAAATTTAATGTTTACATGCAAATGCTTCAATCCTTGACACACACATGGATTTTAGATCCTCTTATGAATTCTGACATTTATACACCAAAGATCCAAACTGCTGCGCAGTAGCTCTCTTTTTGTCAGATTATCTGATTTTGAACTCCATTGCAGTTATTAAAAGTCAAATGTGGTGACATTTAGATGAGAAATTGTAACGGTGTGTATGTCAGATAGTGTCTGTGTGTGTGTGTGTGTGTGTGTGCTCCATTCTGACAGACTACAGGAGAAAGAACAGCCTCAAAATGTTCTTTAAGGTTTTTTCAGCCTCACAAGTAACATTGTTGCTGCAGTACCCATTAGAGATCCGCTCTTTGTGGCATTTACATACAGCTGAAGTTGTTTTCTGTGAGCTCGCATGAAGCTCTGATCCAAGTCAATGCTAAAGTACAAAGAGAGCCGATCTGGGTCTAATTAAATGTCACATTTAACACTGCCTGATATCTTTCTTTCACACACGCATGTTGTAGGTCAATACGCAGGGGAAATGGACTGGAGTGTATTAGGTTAATAGGATTGATTATAGCAGAGGGATTTGTTGTAGATCTATCCCAGAGCTACACAACGATCTTTCTAAACATGCACACACGCACTCACAAACATGATGTGATTGAATCAGCCTGGATCAGATTCACATTGTAATAACAGAGCTCTTGCCCTGCAGGAGGCCCCTGTGCCAGGTGCTGAATCACGGGGCCACACAGCGTCCAACCTGTCAGCGCGCACACTTGTCACAATGATTAACAGGTGGCTGACTCACTCATAAAGTGGGCTTCCGGTCGATGTGTGCATGAGATCAATCCCCTGTGAGTATGTCAGTGCTTTCTAAGATGGCAGGTGGAAGAGTGGACTTGTATTGTGAGGGGGAATTCTTAATGTGAGCTCGGGCAGTAAACTATCAGCAGGCCCAGATCACATGACAGAGCCACTAACTATACTAATTAGTTTCTTTCTCAGTAGGTCCAGAGCAGACCTGCGGTGCCTTTAAATCATTGATGACACATTCTGCAGACCTTTGTGGGGCAATTCATCCATCCTTTCACTTGCATATCTGATATGTCCGGTGTCTGTGTCTGTCTATTTCAGCTATCTAATTATCAAGGTGACTGTGTGTTCGCTCTGCCTTTAAATGGTGGGAAAAGTGGTAAAAAGTCGAGTTGAAAACGAAACAAAATTCTCTCCATAGCAATGCAGGACTTTTACTTGTAGTTGAGTATTTCCACAGTGTGAGTTTAATGCTTTTACTGAAGAAAATCACCTCAATGCTTCTTGAGTTCAACGACTTCAGAGCTCAGTCTTCTCTGGTTATGAATTAATTAATAATGGGTGTATTCGATGTCCCCCGCAGCCCCTCCCTCTGTGTAACGCGGTGGGCGGGGCGTAGTCACACACTGTGCTTCGCTGCCCGGCCGCGGCGGCGCTTAGAAGGATTGGCGCGGCGGGCTGGACTGATGGACGGCTGCTGGCGGCGGAGCGAACCTTTCAGCCGTTGCCGCGGTCGGTCAGCGTCGAGCAGCGAGTGATGGCGTGTGTTTCACGGACGGTGTCAACGGTCAACTTTACACTTGAGAACCATAAAACGGGAGATCCGGTTTGAGTCCCGGGGATTATGTCCGGTGTTTGTTGTGCTGCTGTGGAGAAAAGTTTACCAGAAGTAGGGATACACTCACACCGGCCGGGGTAATATGGTAAATATACGTCTTCTACTGTTACGAAGTTAGCTAACGTTAGCTAACTAGCCTCAGTAACATTGCTGCAGTTGTTGTTGTTGCTCCATATTGAGACATTTTATACATCACGTTATGTTATGTTATGTATGAAAAGACAAATCTGGGGTTGTAAAAGATGTAAAATGTCCGGGTTCAACAAACAAACCAAGAGTTTACAAGTTATTCTAACGCATAACACGTCTTTTTTAAAACGAGCTTACAGCCGAGTTTCTGTCATTGGAGAATAAGAGGAGTGGAAAATCCTGCTCTTTTCCAGCTGTCACACGGTTTTCTGCATGTGAAGAGACCAACATGTCTCACTGCATAGATAAATAAATAAATAAATATCTGTGCACATCGGCTGCAGCACAACCTATTTACATGTTCCGTGAAGCCATACCTCGCAAATCCGATATGCTGATCACTGCGTTTCTCATGTAATTTTCTACTCTTAATATTGGTCTCTTTCTATTTCTTTATTCCCACTATCTAAAAAGCACCGCGGTATTTGTGATGGTGAAGTGTCAGCCAGCTCTGGATGCTTTTACACCATGTTCTACTACTGTATGTTTGGATCTGCTCTCGTATGTGAGGCAACATTAAATTGACAGATTTTGTAATGGAGTTTGGTGTAGATGCTCTGAGCTTCTGACGGCTCATCCGCACTTGTCCTAATGTTTTAAGTCATTTTGGACACCGTGCTCAGTGGACCTGTTCTCGTGTAGACGTTTTCTGATGCAGACATCAGGTGGACCGTTTGCAAAGCAGTATGTGCACCCAGAGGCAAAGCTGGTGGTGGATCAGGTTCATCCAGTCTGTCTGCAGGTGATTCAAATAGTTCCTCATATAGAGTGGGTATTAAAATAAAGTTCAAGTTGTGTTCAAGATCACAGAGCTGCTTGTTGGAAGGCTTGTCAAATGGCCGTACAGTATGCACCGTACTTGTTGCATAAATGCCAGTGACATGCTTGTGCAGTGACATGCTTGTGCAGTGACATGCTTATGCTTGTGCAGTGACATGCTTGTGCTTGTGTAGTGACATGCTTGTGCAGTGACATGCGTGTGCTTGTGCAGTGACATGCTTGTGCAGTGACATGCTTGTGTAGTGACATGCTTGTGGAGTGACATGCTTGTGTAGTGACATGCTTGTGCAGTGACATGCTTGTGGAGTGACATGCTTGTGGAGTGACATGCTTGTGCAGTGACATGCGTGTGCTTGTGCAGTGACATGCTTGTGCAGTGACATGCTTGTGTAGTGACATGCTTGTGGAGTGACATGCTTGTGGAGTGACATGCT
>JAVQJD010103461.1:0-23810 GCA_036023655.1 Nannoperca australis | reverse complement strand
CCGCCCCCCCCCCCCCCCCCCCCCCCCCCCCCCCCCCGCCCCCCCCCCCCCCCCCCCCCCCCCCGAGCATGGGTTGATAGGAGGAAAAACATAAACCTAAAAAGCTTTCTTTAATATTCTAGGTCTATTCCTATCCTTTTGATGCTTTTTATACCATTAATCACTTTGAAAGAATGTGTCAGATTTCCAAACAGCGGGTATCTCATCAGTTATTTCATTTTGGAATGAACCTTTTTAGCTGAATACATAAAATCTGTAGGACACATGGTGGGACTGAATTATCAATCTGCGCAAGGTTTTGGCATAACTGTATTAAACACAGGTGTTCTCATGCTAACTGCTGAGGTCCCACTCCCTATAACTCCTGAGCTGTCAGTCACAAACTGGAGAATGTAGCTGAATGAATATCTGCCTGAAAGATGGATGCTGTGACTTCAGTGGTTGGCATTCCATATAGTTAGACAAGTTCTACCTGCCCTGCTCCACAGCTAGAAGACCAAAGAGCAGAGGCAATGGGGGAAATTTTCACATCATCTGTCAAGTGTTCTTACCCCAGCACCCTGATGGGAGGCCAAACAACATTAAGCTCCTCTGTTTTCAACCTTTTTCCAGTTATATTGGACTATAAAATCTAGTGTATAACAGAATTGTCTGCTGTAATCTAAAACTGCTCACTAAATCTGCTATTTATTGTCTGCTATTCAAGCAGGCGATATGTTGATATAATTGCTCTGTTTTCTACTTCGTGGCAAGAAATCGTGTTCATTTTTCGCAGCACATGTAAGCCTTGCTTAAGTCTGCTGTTTTTCCTACTGTCCATGCAATTGCTGATTAAAGCTTGCCCAATCAATTTGCCTTTTTCGTGGTGGCCTTGCTTAGCTACACGTTTTCATGCAAATCAAGGTCACATGAAGTTCAGCCAGCCTGTTGGTTCAGTAGCTGTAAAATGCACCACCGTTGAATACAGACATGAGGACAGACAAAATATACCCTACATTTATTCCGATGACAGAATGACTCAGACGACATACTGTAAACTGTGTTTAGTGCTTCTTCTATTTGAAGAGGTTAACTGGTGGTGGATTTTTATGAGGGCAAACTAAATTTCCTCAAGGCAAAAAAAAAATCCTCATCAATCATTTTAGTCTTTTGCTAGAAAGTGACAACTAGTACTGAGAATAAAGGTTAGCTCTAATAACCATGTGTTGGATTTGAAGGCATGGATGACATTTTGGTAGTGCTAAAGGCTTGTCAAACCAGAAGGTGGTGTTTAGGCATAAGATTGAAAATTGTTACATTTAAAAGTAAAGATTGTAAGAATTTGGACGGCACCGCAATCTTTGTACGTAATTACAACTATAACAGTTTGGGTTTAAATAAAATTGGTAAAATTTGTTTCTCTCTTGTCCACATAAATATGCTTTCGTAAGACGGACTTTAATATTGTTAATGTAGAATTTAAAACCGAGGAAATGTTTAGATGGAACTTAAACAGCTTCTCTTATCCTAAATCCTGCTTGGATTTTCTTCTGCTTGGATACTCGGCTTAAAGAGGGACACAATTCTACTTTCTGATTAAAAAAATTATTTATTGCAGTGGATTTCTGATGCAGTCAGTTCCAATTTCATCTGTATGAAAATGAACAGGGAACATTCCTCGGTCTCCCTGCTGTATAAACTGAATACTGGATGGCGCCTCTCCAGATCGGAGTCTCTACGAACTTGCCTACTTTGGCACTGAGCCACACTTGCGTAACATACTGTACACACTGAGAGGGCAGCATCATCACATTCAGACAAACTTGGCCTTTCATACATTCTGGTGTAAAACAGGCCACTGAAGGCCTGCATCAGTTCTGCGTTAATGAAAATCATATTTTCCTGGGAACGTTTTTTTCTTTTCCCTACCAATGTGAAAATGTTTCCTTTAAAAGAAATATAACAACAGTAAACTATACATCTGTTTAATATTGACAATGTGTATTTATATCTTTGATTTGACCATTTTGGCCTTTTCATAAGCAGGGCTGTAGCCACCATTGATGACACTTGATCACATCCTTGGTACTTTTCAGACCAAAAAAAAAAGATTCGGGTATTTCCCACCTAGAATTGTATTCATTGAAGTGTTTAGAGGGCTTTGAATCAGCATTTAAAACTTGATAATAAAATACATAAAACATTCAATCGACTAACTGAACAAGATATAAAAACATTTTGATTCTTTTTTGGTGAATTGGGATATCTTGGGCTCGTGATAAAAGTATTTCTTTAAAAAAATATCTCTGTCAAACCTGTTTTTGCTTTATTTTTAATATATTTATTCTGCCTTTTGAACCTCTTTTATTACGCAAAACACATTTTCCTTTCAAGTCTTATGCATCAAGTGACCATTATTATTTACTTTCACTTATTCAGTCATTATTCACAAATTACAGACAGCAACCACTCAGGTAATGAAGGACTATAGATATTCAGCAGGGTATAGGTGCACGTCAGTACCCAAATAGAAACTGTGTTGCACCCTCTTCTGGGATAAAAAGTGTATAGCAATACAACATTTTCATAAAGAGTTCTAACTTGTAACTGAGCTCTAGATTCTGTAAAAAAAAATGTTTTAACCCTATTTGTCTGGATTTCAATGAGACAGCTGCTTTCAGATATATATATATATATATATATATATATATATAATATAATAATAATTTCAGAATTAATTTAAGAAGATTGCCTCTCTACATTTTAAATGCTTTTGAATGTTAAGATGTTTACACAAATTATAAAGTGAATGCATCTGCAATTATTACAACATACCAGAAACCGTCACACGAGTTCACTTACAGGAGCGCTCCGGTGCTTTGTCGCTGTCGCTTCGTCGATGACGTCCTTCCTGCTTCGCCGTAACAACACGTGTGCGGTGGACAGTTTTTAGCTGAAGGGAAAAACAGAAAATAAACTTCAGCTTTGAGACACTTTCGTGTGGTCTCTGTTTTTTTCTCCGGGGAAGGCTTTGTCGACTAAGTTGTCAAAATGGTGAAGCCTCGGTTCAAGGGGAAAAGCTCGATAAACCCCTCGTCGTCCAGCAGCAACCCTGGTGAGCTAAACCCCCACCAGCCACACCGTTTGTTTACAGCTAATGCTAATTGTTGCTAGCCGCGTGATATTATGCTCTGGGAAAGACATTTCCAAATATTCCTTTGTTAAATTAAGCTAGTCGTTAACGTTAAGTGAGCAGTGTGTCAAAATCAAACTCATAACTCGGGGTGACTTTATTTAGCTAAGCGCAGTAACACTCCCAGTAAAGGCAGCATTAGGCCTTTTAAATTTGACACAACTTTTGATGAAAGAAACTGTCTGGTGGAAGTGTTAGTCTGGAAACAGCTGCTAATAATACTTGCCCATAAGATGTCTGCTGTAGGAGCTCGGATGTTCCCTGAGAAGCAAATGTATTCTGATAACAGATGTGTGCTGTTGCAGATATTAATCGTTAAATGAACTGTATCTGTATTTTACAGATCGAGCTAACGGTGCTGGTGGGAACAACATGAGGGACCGATCCACGATCAAGCGTCTGAATATGTACAGACAAAAGCAGAGATGGTAATTGATGATACAGATTTGCATTATTAATGTAAGCTGCGGAGTGGCAGTGAAATGTTTACACCGAGGCTGATCTTCTGTTCCCAGTAATAACCGTGGGAAAGTCATCAAACCTTTACAGTACCAATCCACAGTGGCTCCAGGGACTGTAGCCAGAGTTGAACCCAACATCAAATGGTTTGGTAAGTGCACTTCCTTACCTTGTTGTCAGTGTGTTTTATAGTTCTTCTGTTCTTTAGATTGATCAGGACAGGACATCAAGACAGAAAGCAAATTACTGCAAAAGGAAGGGTCTGATTATGGGCAGGAGGGCTGTCATTTAAAAACATTTTTAAAAAGTTTCAACAAATGAGAACTAACACATAATTAGTTTTCATTCATTCCAATGGAACCCATGTAGCCCTATATTAAATTACGTTGTAGAACGGACGTTGTTTCGTTCATTCGCACTGCCTCTCTTGAGAGTTACCGTAAAGCACGCCCTGTCAAATCCCAAAATGTGTTCTCCAATTACTTCTCAGAGACTTCTGTGTCAAGATTGACCATTCATCACCAGTCACTAGTTTTCCCCATTTTGTGTCAAAGAGAACAACAAATGTTTAGTGTACTGATACAGCTATAGGGCGTGCACTGGGTTACACAGACATTGCAGTTTATGAACACCTCCAGTGGAAATACAAGCACGGCCTGTTGCGCTTATACATTGTGAATTCTGAATCTGAACGATTGTCATTAGTTAACAGGTTAACTAGTGACGATCGCCTGAATATTGCAGTGATAGCAAATGTTGAAAGAAGGAAGACCTTTATAGGTCAAATTCATTTGTGGACCTAAAAATGAACACGTTTGAGTACCCCTGATAACACTCATCAGTGAGCGTGAGGGGAAGTTGGGAACTAATAGGAGAAGAGGTTATAAATGTGACGGGTCACGCTTTGCATCTACACATTCTGCATTTCAGCAAATACCCGTGTGATCAAGCAGTCGTCCCTCCAGAAGTTCCAAGAAGAGATGGGAGCGGTACAGAAGGATCCGTATCGTGTGGTGATGAGACAAAGCAAACTACCAATGTCTCTCTTGCATGATAGAGTCAAAGCCCATGTGAGTACTATAAAGGCTGTACACCTCTTTTCAACTGTCCTGTGCTGTCTGTATGATGGTCCCTGCGTCTTAGTAAGGACATTAATTGTTTGTAGTGTGAAATTACCCCTTTTAATAAATTGTACTGTGACTATACTGGCATATAAAGCTATTAACTTCTCCACCTGGCTTATACTAGGCAATGCAGATGAGAATAACGCCTCTGTTTTCCTCCGTACTTTGTTTCTTGGGAATTGATGAGGTGTGATGAACACAAGGCCTCACATTAATTCTCAGTGAATTCTCACGCTGGCCCACTGTGACCCTGAGTTTACTGGCGCTGTGCTTGGCATGGGAGAGTAGCACTCTCATTTTATTCAGTTTTGTTCTTTCTATTAACCTTATGAATATACGTGACCAGCAGCGTCTCCTCAGTGTAGCATGAAGTGAAGACATCCTCGTCTTCCAATCCATGTCCTTGATAGTATAGATGCAATTCCTTAAACAGCATTGTTTCTGACAAACCCTTTTGTTTGCACCCCCCCCCCCCCCCAACCCCTCATGGCAGTGTTGCATCAGAGCTATGGCTTGTGATTTAAGATCATTGGAACACTTAATCAGTCTTGGCACAGGCACGCCTGTTTCGTTGGCTTAGTTTGTACATATTTGGGTGTTCTGTTTACTGTAAGCGTTCGTTCTGTGATCCTGTCTGAAACTTCTGGAAGGTTCTGTATCACTTTGACGGTATCAAAAATTGCTTGCAACACACACAGACCCCCCCCCGTTGCCCATCTGTTTCATTACAACATCGGTGTACTTTGTGTCTCATCAGTTATAACTTTTCTAATAAAATTGTGACATGTGGCCTTAATTTTAATGCTGTAGATGAAGAGGTTGTTCAAACCACATTGACAATTTCCTCTCCACAGATATTATACACCACCCTAAAGGACACCCTAATATATTAGGAAACCAGTGGTGTAGACCCTATTTTCTTAATGGCAGAGCTATTTAGCTGTTCAAGCATATCATATTTAGTTATACATTTTAATGTAGGTCTACATAAAAATACATTTCGGACTGCTGCTCTCTTGTGGCTTACTGTTGTAATAACATTTTTCTTTTTGTTTCTACACCTGCAGAACTCCAAGGTGCACATTCTAGACACAGAGGGTTTTGATATCACGTTTGGGCCCAAGGCTCAGAGGAAGAAGCCCAGTCTCATGGTGGAGGATATGAAGAATCTTGTAGAGCAGGCTGAGTCCTCAGCGCTGAGCTACAATGCAGACAAGGACAAAGACCTGGTGACCGAGGACACAGGGGTCCGGTAAGACCTCCACTCTTCGGGCTACTCTAACTGGGCAGAAGCGTGGCTGCTAAATTTTGAAAATGATTGTAAAGGTAGAAAATAAATTGGTTTTATTAATTCTCGCTTTGCAACAGGCTGGAAGCACGTGAGGAAATCTTCAAAAAGGGTCAGTCCAAGAGGATCTGGGGAGAACTTTACAAGGTATTGTTTCATCTTCCTCTCAGTACTGTGCATTATGTGAATGTGGATTTGGTACACTGGAAGCAGTACTACATTCCTGAATTCTTTTTTTTTTTTATATATATATATTCTAATAGGTGATTGACTCATCTGATGTCATCATCCAAGTGCTGGATGCCCGTGATCCCATGGGAACACGCTCCAAGAGCATAGAGGGCTATATGAAGAAAGAGAAACCCTGGAAACATCTGATCTTCGTTCTAAACAAGTGTGACCTCATCCCCTCCTGGGTCACGGTAAGAAATGTGCAACGTGTTCATCTGTGGTTCCCTGTTGGACTGGGAGGGATTGTGTTTGTCTTCTCGTGACATTAAATTGTGTCTCCGCTCACTTTGGCACCAGAAACGGTGGGTAGCTGTTTTGTCCCAGGAGTACCCCACTCTGGCTTTTCACGCCAGCCTCACCAACTCGTTCGGAAAGGGCTCCCTCATCCAGCTGCTCAGGCAGTTTGGCAAGGTAAGCACATGGCTCGAATTGAAAATATCTTTGATTTGTCATGAGCCTAAACCATTTTTCTGATCCAATAACAGTCACAGAAACCATCGCTTCTGTGGTAGAATCGTTTTATCAGCAACAGAACTTTCGCTTTTTCACACCCCCTTTGATATATGTGTGCCATTTACTATACTTTAAGAGTATAAATTAGAAATGACCTTTATCGTGATAAAAGGTGCAGAGTTGTGTAGTGGAGTGTGTTTGTGAAAGCGTAGGACTCACCGGAAATGTTTGTCTTAGGTTTAATATAGTGATTTTAAAGAGGCTTTTATGAGAAAGAAACAAAAAGAAACAATGTTCATTTTCTTTATATAAGTGTTCCTCTGTTGAACCACATTCACCAAAGAGTCAGGAGATAACAAGCTGAAAGATCTGTTCCAAAACAGCCTCCAGAGTTCGCCTCCAGGGACAAAAGGAAAATATAGTCAGATCTCTTCTTTTAAAAGGTTTTAGATCTTCGTGAGTGTTTTGTTTACATACAATATCTTTTTAAAGATATTCTTTAGAATGTGTTTTGAATTACCTCCTTTGTAGTTCTGGAGTGATGACAGATTTACTTGTTTTATTTCTAATGGCAACAGAGCCCCATCTAAAATTACCTCAATGAACTGAGGACCAACTAAGGCTGTTGTTTAGGAAACATAACACTGACCTGATTTTTTTTTTTTTTTTTGCCTCCCACAGCTCCACACAGACAAGAAACAGATAAGTGTGGGTTTTATTGGCTACCCTAATGTGGGAAAGAGCTCAGTCATCAACACACTACGGTCGAAGAAGGTCTGCAATGTGGCACCCCTTGCCGGAGAAACAAAGGTACAGTTTAAGTGTCATCTCAACCATTCAAACTAAACTCAAACACCGTTTTTCAGCCGGGGACCGAATTTCTCTTATTTTTATTTTTGTTTTTTTAAAGAAATGTATGAATCTGAACTCTGAAGCTTTACACAGATCGTGCTTTACATTTACACTGAAGACGGCGTTATGGCCTAGAATATGGAATATGAAAACAAAAGATCCGACCAGTATCAAGTAAAAGTAAGGAAATGGTATTTTTGAAAGTGAAAA
Source organism: Nannoperca australis (assembly GCA_036023655.1). Classification (NCBI taxonomy): domain Eukaryota; kingdom Metazoa; phylum Chordata; class Actinopteri; order Centrarchiformes; family Percichthyidae; genus Nannoperca; species Nannoperca australis. Next base: position 16,021 of record JAVQJD010103461.1, on the reverse strand, counting down.
GAAGAGCTTTGATGCAATGGGAAGGTGATGTGAAAATATATATGCATGTTCCTCTTCTTAACTCGGTAATTGTTGATAGCTGCAACAACAGAAGTAGTTGGCTGTGTGTTCTTAACTATATAACTGAAGATCTAAGAGGAGACTGGGCCAAGAGAAAGAACAACAACCATTTTTATCCTTAATTTCCTCTCTCTGGGGCTGTTTATCCTGTTTGGAAACGAACAAGGGTCTGAAAACCCCAATGTCCAAAGCAGGGTCTATGGGAAAGAAAGGGAAAATATCTTAGCTTTTTTCCATGCTTGCCAAAGCTGTGAACTTGGACCACAACAGAGAGGAGCTGTTCTTTTGCACACCTATCCAATGAATCTGATGTGCGTGCGGCCTGCACTCCTTCTCACCTCCGTCACTGACTGCTTGATGACAGCCAGATAAGCTCATGATCCGCAGCACTGCTGCGTGACCCTCCTTTTTGTTAGAACGGATGTGTATTTATGTTTATGTGACAGTTACATTACAGTCCCTGTTATCACAGTTCTTGGCCACATTCAACAACATTACACTCAGCTGTAATGCTCATCTCCTTCCTTTTTTTCTTTTCTTTTTTAGGTGTGGCAGTACATCACTTTGATGAGGCGCATCTTCCTCATTGACTGCCCCGGTGTTGTCTACCCGTCAGAAGACAGCGAATCGGATATTGTCTTGAAAGGAGTGGTGAGTCTCTTTCATCGTTTCCTTTTTGGTGGCGGTGAATGAAGTGCAGTGTGAGCTCCTCATGGCACTGGAAAACAGTAGCATCAGATAAACTTACCGGCTATGTCTTTCCAGAAATAATGTCCCACTCAATCTGTGCAATCCACCAACTGTTAATGTGGCATTCATGACAGCTTGAGTACCTGGGGTGTGATGAACAAAGAACTGGAAGTGGATTCCTGCTGCTAATACCTGGCTGTTTAAAGAAATGCCTTGATCAGCTCTGATTCTAATCCTCTGGATCCTTTTTCCAGATCCCAGGTTTAACATGTAGGCCGCGCAGTCCCCGTAACTGAAAGGTTGCAGGTTCATATCTTAAATTGCATGCTTTTTCCTCTCTCCCCCCCCTCCTCACAAAGGTTCAAGTGGAGAAGATCAGGAACCCAGAGGAGCACATTGAGGCAGTCCTGGAGCGGGCCAAGCCGGAATACATTCAGAAGACCTACCGCATCCCCACTTGGACCTCTGCTGAAGACTTTCTGGAGAAACTGGCGTTTCGCACCGGGAAGCTTCTGAAGGTCTTTCATTTACTGGCTTACAGGATCATAACAGGCCATACCTAAAACTGCTTTCTTAATTTCATTTGTCATGAAGGTTCTAACAAGCAGAGAATGTGGTAACCAAACAAAACATGTTCTACAAATGCTTCATATGCAGACCAGGGTATTTTAATTTACCAGTTTATTTAGTGCAAGAGCAAAATAATACATCCGGCCTTTTTTCTGTGCACTGTACTCTCTGGCTTTCAGTTAAATAGCAAAGTGTCTTTGAACCACTAGTTTTTAAATCTATGTATGTATGTATTCTTGTACAGGGCGGTGAGCCAGATCTCTCCACCGTCTCCAAAATGGTGCTGAATGATTGGCAGAGAGGGCGTATCCCCTTCTTCGTCAAACCCCCTGGACCTGAGGGGGGTCAGGAGGTAAGAGCTTTTCGAATTATCCACCTGTGTGTTTAGTTTTTTTTAGTAAATTACTTTTTTCTACACCAACCTGTGTTTTGTCTTTATATATATTATTTTCTAGGACAAAGAGCGGCCGGCAGTTGAAGGACCCTTAGAGGTAGTTGAGAATGTTCCAGAGGAACAGCCGGACGCCGTCTCCGAGGAACACGAGCAACAGCAGCAGCGTCAGCAGAGACAGAAGGAGCAGGTCCAGAAGATCCTGGCCAACGTGCGACAGAACTTCGGCAAGATCAACGTGGCGCCAGAGTTCAGCGAGGAAGACTTGGTTGCCGTGGAGATGCCCGACCTGGACATGTCCGACTTCTCCGGCTCTGACGGCGAGGAAGGCAGCGAAGAGGAAGAGGGCGGAGAGGAAGGCGGGTCCAACGTTGATGCAGCCGACGGAGAGGCCGAGGACTCGGAGCGCGCGGCCGCTCAGACTGGCAAAGCAGACGCCGGCAAGAGTTCACGCGAGGTGATTCGTGAGCTGGATGAGAAGATCTCGAAGTACAAGCAGTTCCTGGACCGGGCCAAATCCAAACGCTTCTCTGCAATCCGGTCCGTCTGCTCTCACCCAAACCTCACTTACATATTTTCTTTGTTTTGCGTATTGCCCTAATTTCTTTTATCCAGTAAAGTAACGGTTGACAGGCAGGGAGACGCCATGCACTTTAGGTGGTCCGTGCTAACCAGCCTTTAAGCCCCCAGGGACTAGCTGTCATCAGTTGGACTCTCTGATCAGTTGCCGGTTCCCATAACTTTTGCATGTCATCGTGTTATTGAATCTGCATCTCCCCTTGTTAAATGTCAGCCCACCCACCGAAAACCAAAGTCAAATAACAATTGTATCGTTACTCTGAGCCTAATTTATTTACTGTTCATTTCAGCACAGGCCAACAAGAGTAAACTGTTTGCTTTGTTGGGTAATGATTTACTTTTTTTTTTTTTTTCTTGGACAGGATACCCAAGGCACTTTCTGACAAAGCGTTCACAGACATCAAGACTAAACAAGCGGCAGCAGCTAAGCAAGCGCAGGAGAAAGGTAGTCCATCAACATGTTTGCCGTGACTTTGTATGGTTCTGAACGTAGAAATGATGGAAGAAAGTCACGGTTCCTCAAAACAAAATCCAAAACCCATTACATTTTAATACTATGATGATGTGTTTTTCCAAGCTTGACACTACAGTATTCGCCCGCAGCAATACAAATGAGATCAGGTTGACAATGTGGCCAGGCACTGACATCACGTTTATTATCTGTTTGAATTCAGCTGCAAACCAGAGGAGCAAGAAGAGAAAGGCTGAGGAGGACGAGGAGTCCACCCAGCCGAGCAGACTGACGTCCAAACAGGTATGCAGTGTTTGTTCTCTCTGACATCAAACAGATCTCTGGTTAGACACGTTAGATTAATGTCTATTCCTCGTACTGATGCAGCAGGAATGGAGATGAAAAGCTCCGGCCTTTTTTTTTTTTTTTTTTTTGTAAGCAGATTTCATCATATATTTTTTTTGTCTTGTCTGTTCCACTCTACAGAGAAGAGCGATGGACCGTGCTCAGAGGGTGAAGAAAGTCGGTGCGCGCTATTACGAAACGCACAATGTGAAAAACAAGAACAAGAACAGAAAGGCCCCAGCATCAGCCACACAAGGCCAAAAGGCCAAAAGATCAAAGCACTAGACTGGAGTCGTAAAACACAACATATGTAATAAATCTTTATTTAAATTTGCCTAAAAAGGGCATGTTTTATTGGAAACGTAGAGTAGGTAAAAGGTGGAATGCTAAGTGTTGAATGGTCTCTCTCTCAAGTGGCCTTATCTGGACCTTGACTTCCCCTCAGGGAAATGACTGTTTGTATCTTGCCTTTTTAACTTTCTTTTCCCTTCAACCCAGAACTGTTTTTGAATGACATTTCATTCATCACTTACAGATGTAAAGCTCTCTTTGTGTTAAAGAGAAATGTACAGTAATAGTTTGAACTGTACTACTGTCATGCCATGCTGTTAGAAAAAACCCAATAAAATTACACTCACATTTACAGTCATTGATATTTAGAAACCAGAGAAAAGACCAATTTAGTAACTTTCTGTGCTTGAGAAATAAGAAAATAAGAACTCTGTTCTTGTTTGTTTGTCGAAGTTACTTCTTTGGTGTGATGATGCCTTCCAGCTGGGTCTGCATAGGAAGACAAATGTTAAACTCCTAAAACATGCAACACCGCTATTATTTGTGCCAAGTCTGAAGAGGATATGTTTATTTGGTACTTAATTAAGAAAGATCACCTTGAGTTGCTGGTTGGTTCTCTTCAGGAACTGAATCTCTTCAGTGTGCTTCTTCTCCTCCACCTGTCGCCTTTCATTTTCTCTCTTTTCAACTGCATCGCATTTGGCTTTCTGTTCGTTCAGTTGCTTCTTCAGATCTCGTTTCTCATTCTCCAGGTCAGAAATCTAGGTATGTATTAAGGCACGTTTGTAAGTAAAGAGCACTGCCACCGTCCTTATTTTACAGTGAAATGGTGCTCTCTGCTGGAAGAGAACTGAAAAACTAACTATTCCTACAGCTTGAGTAGCAAAGAAAATCTCCCTTATTTATATCATTTATGATAAAAACTGTCCTCACCCTTTGCTCCATGTCAGCCTTGCCCTGCTCAGCCTGAAGTGCTTTCCTCATACCGAAAGCCACGCTGCTCTCGTACAGTGTCTGGTAGGCAGCCATAGTCATTTGAATCTCATCTCTAACCCGCAGCAGCAGCAGACCCCTCTCCGCACAGTTGATGGTCACCTGTCTGATCAGCTCATCTTGAAGAAAAAGAAATTCGGAGGATTGTGTTTATGTAAAAATCCAGCCATATCTATAATACAACTAGCTATAATACATGTCCGTTAGCTCCTTTTTTATAAAGCAGTGTGTTCGTCCATCATTGAAACTGAGCATTGGCCTGAGTGATGACCAGCATCTTGGCCTCCTCCTTACCGAAGCACTGGGAATAGAGCTCCCTGCGCACAGGGCAGATTCCGGTTTCTCTGGCCTGCCTTTGCTGCAGCTTTGTGTCCAGCAGCTCCTCCAGGTGAATAACATCTGTTCTTGTACAAGGTGCACTGGACACTAGCTGCACCCACAGTTGGGTTCCCTCCACCCATTCCCTGCAATGGCAGAAGTTGAGATAAATGACGGTGTGGTTTGATGACCAACATATTGCAGATGGGAAGAGCTATACCTGGGTGGAAGGATGGCGTTCAGGATCTCCTCGTTTTCCTGCCTGGTGGCATCAGTAGAGGAGGATTTAGGTTTAGGAGGTGGTGGAACAGGGGTAGAGTTAACAGGCTGCTGAGGGCTCACTCTCAAAGGGCGCCCCTGCAGTGAAAAGTATTTTATGTGACACACTGTATATCGCACATAACCTATCCTAATTAAATATTTTAATAACTGATACCTTTAATATACAGTATAATGAATTTTTTGGGGGGTAAATAATGTATTGTGTTCTCTTCTGTTTTGTATTTCTCCTCCTGTCTGGCACAACCTCAACCCCCCATGTAACGTTACTTTATCCAGGTAACGTTGATTAAACTCGGGTGGAGCACTGGCGACACTCTCAAACTCACCTTTGGTGATTTCCTGTCTGTGCTTTTGCTGACCAAAACAGGATTTTCGTATTTCAGGAGAGACTCGGCGGGTGGAATCATTGTTGTTTTACTGTGGAAAATAATAAAGCTATAAAACCAGAAGATTCTTAGTTTAGCCTTCAGATACTAAAGTATCGGTGCTGTTTGTTGACAAAAAGTTCACTCAGTTTGCGTTACCATGGCAACAGCGTCCAGGCGTTCCACTTTAGTCTGCCCGAGTGGAATCAGCGGTTTGGTTCACAAATAGCAGGCTTAACCCATCTTGCACTGTTCATTTTTGGCGGCCCTTGGCATAAATATATTTAATCCGCACAATGGAAGAAGAAGACAGCTGTAACACACTGGATTTTGACTTGGTGTGATTTAAATGTTTACGTTCATTTGACGTTTTGAACTACAATGTCTTTTGTGTTAAAATTCAAATTCAAATTCAATCACACAGATATCACTACGCTGACGTACCACCTGTTAAAAAGGTATACTGACCATTGTATAAGTAAAAAAAGGTAAGGGCAATTGCCTTTTCTAGATGTGGAAATAGTGCAAATAATGTATTATAATATAATGTGTAATAAACATAAGTTTTAAGGAAAATGGTTATACATTAAAAAACCTTCCCATCTTTATTCAAGATACTTAAAATGAGAAACGCAGTCATGACGGAACCAAAAGAGGGCAGCGACCATGTCGACATAAAATCTCGGCGTACCACAGGAAACGGAAGTGCGTACTTTGAGCACAACAGCCGAAGTTTCAGATTGGTACATATTTGAGTTTGTCTCGTCGACGATGTATGTTTAATCACATCACGGTTGGATTTGTTTACATATTTTAGAATGACCAAAGAAAAGCGACATAAGAGAAGGGAATCCCCGGAGCGGGAGTCTAAAGTTAAGATAAAGCAGGAGAAGCTGAGCCCTGTTAGGCCACAGACATCACGCCGCTCGAGGTCGAGATCCAGCGGCAACTCAAGTCCACAGAGGAGAAGAACGAGCAGGTATTTTCGATATGTTGTCACCATAATACATCGCTTTTAGGTTTTTTTTTACCTTGACAGAAGCAATATGAGGGTTCGCTAGTGAGTCATTATCAGCAAAAACTTGTTTTGTCTGCTAGCCTTTAACAAACGCAGCTAAAGCCCACACGGTTGCATCTAAACGGCTGTAATGCGGTAGTTTGTTTGTAAATGTCTTTTCGAAGTAACGTTTTTGTGTTCTTCGTGTAGGTCACCCGCCAGAACGAGGGACCGCTCACCAGGTAGAAGAGAGACATCTCCCGCCAGGCGAGGCAGCAGATCGCCCAGAGCCAGGAGAAGTCCCCACCGTGGCGCTGATGTCAAAATAAAACGGGTGATTAGGTTCAAAATTATTAGCGAGACGCAATACAGCTGAGCTTTTTAAAGATCGACAGCAACGCCCACGTCGGAAAATGGCTATTGGGTAATTTACTTTACCAGTTTATATTGACATATGCCACCTAAAAAGTCATAGGCCAAGTGTTCACCAGACACCTCTTCCCACTGGTGCACTGATTCTTCCAGGCATATGACACTGTTTATTCTGTGAACCTTATGCTGCTGCTGCTGCACTGGTATATGGTACTTTATAGAATATGTCACTTGTGTTCCACTGACAGATACAACTTCTTACTGGCATACACCCATTGGGACACAAATATTAAGGGCCATTGGTATCTAATAATTAAACTAATAGCATGTTGTGCATTAAGAGCTGTTGGTAACATAACATGTCATTAAGCAACTTAGAAATAAATAACAAAATGGTTTATGGCGAAATTCATATTCAGCTGCAAAAACGCAGATATTCCCATTCATCTGCAAAAAAACACGGAAAAGTAAAAACCAAGTCAACCGTTTGTGAAACTCAAACTGACGTCACGCTGCGGCAGCCAATCACAACGGCTGTCAGAATCCCAGGTGAAGAACAACTTTGTTTACCTGTAGCATTAGCTGTTTATCTTAATCCGCTGTTTACACAGCAACTGTGAAGATGGAGGAGAGACTGATCGATCGGCTCCCTGCCTAATGCTATGTTGCTATGTACATTGTCAATATTTGGCCCATATAGCATAGCCACCACAAAGTTTTTAGCACATGACAGCAGCCAATGAGAGGTAATTATCTGTGAGTATAATTGTTTCATAATTTCTGGATTTAAATGGTGTTTTTCCATGGGATGTCATTTCAGATACAACAATGGCCACTTTTCATTTCACTTTTTCCTTGTCTTCATCAGTCCAACTAAATGTAATACAATATAACCTTTAAAATGGTAATGCCTGTACAAAACTACAAGTGTGCAAGTTTGTTCTGGACTAATCTTCTTTCTTTAACTGCCCCGTTACCAAATATCTCACAGGAGCGGGAGGAGCATCGCGCTAGTGGTGATGACCGGAGGAGGAGAAATGACCAGCCAGAGGAGAGGCGGAGCAGGTGGGAAACTGACCAACCGCGGGAGAGAGACCGCGGCGGGGACAGACACAGAGGGCGAGGCGCGCTTGCCTCCCAACAAGCCGAGAGACAGCAGCACAACGAGCGACGCAGGGAAAACCGCCAGCGCCGCGAGGAAAACCAAGAGCACGATTTTGAACCGTTCGAGGGGGGGAGCGACGACGCCAGTGCCCCTCCGGCTGACAAAGAGAAACCCAACTTTGAACTGTCAGGGGCGCTAACAGAAGATACGAACACATTCCGCGGGGTGGTGATCAAGTACAACGAGCCACCCGAGGCTCGCATTCCCAAGCGCAGGTGGCGACTGTACCCTTTCAAGAACGACGAACCCCTTCCCGTCATGTACATTCACAGACAGAGTGCCTATTTGTTGGGGCGGCAGAGAAAGATTGCTGATATCCCTATTGACCACCCGTCCTGCTCCAAGCAACATGCAGTATTCCAGTACAGGTAAGAATCGTCAGTTAAGGTGTTTTAGCTTTGGCTGTGTTTTTAGAAATCTTCAGCTTTGATGACTAATAGACGTCTACCATTCTGTCTGTACTTCTGCAGACTGGTGGCGTTTACACGCGCTGACGGCACCTCTGGCCGCAGAGTGAGGCCTTACATCATTGACCTGGGCTCCGGAAACGGCACCTACCTGAACAACCAGCGCATCGATGCCCAGCGCTACTACGAGCTCAAGGAAAAGGACGTTATCAAGTTCGGCTTCAGCAGCCGCGAGTACGTCCTCCTGCACGAGTTCTCGGACACCAGCGAGGTGGACGCCAAGGAGGAAGAGGAAGACGAAGGCCTCGACGAGTAAATGGTTCCCAAAAACTGTGTTGCCCAAGTTCATCCGGGTTAGCAGCAGCAGCATCATCATCAGTGGTTTATCAAATGGCCGTTTCTGCAAGGAGTGGTTCAATTAACGGAACTGGTAAATGTGGGACTTTATTAAAATAATGGATCATGGCTGGGTTGTGTATTCTGTAATTACCGAACTTTTGCTTAAACCTGCCGCAACTGTCTCAAAGAAGACTTCCTATTCTCAGGTTGTTTGTGTAACGTCTGTGTGAAGAATGACTGATCTCACATCTGACAGTTCTCACAATAAAACGTGCTTGGTGCCAGATAAAGATATCTTGCTAAATACAATAGTTAAATATATATTTTTGGATCACGGCGCTGAGTACAAAGTTGAGCTCAAGACTAATCTCTTGTCTGTGTCCAGGCTATAAATGTCAATGTACATGATACGTGGAATGTGAACTCTAGATTTGTGTTTTAATAAGCGTCGCTTATTGTCGGAGTTAAACATTACAGACATACAACATGTAATGAAATTGCCTTTTTTGCTTTGTAGCGCGGGGGAAATAGTTGATGCCGTTGTGTTTCCTTGCACCAATACTGTGTGTATTTAGACAGACTTACCCTTTTTTTTTTGTCTGTCCTGAAGCCCACAGCATTCATAGTAAATTTCCATTTATGTACTGTAAATAAAGACGAAGAAAATGTGGATTGTCTCGACAGCATCAATGTAGACACCTCATCAAAGCTGTGTACATTTCGTGTGTGATTCTTTTTAGCGTTTCTACTACAAATGATCAGACATTAAGATTAAACAGACTTTGTGTTTTGAAATGAATTCATTGAACTCATTCCTTTATAAATCTTCTTTTCTGCGTGATTTTCTTGTGTGCTCCTTTTAATTAATGAAGTCTATGCAAGAAGAAATACGTACGGTGACATTAAAGGGGCCACAAACCGCAACCACCGTTAGGAAATGTAATCTAGTTTAATTGTAAGTTTTTCACAGCAGAGGTCACGCGAGAGTTGTGTGGCGTTCAGGTTCAGTCTCAAAATGTCAGCGGGCGGAGCAGCGAGGAAGGAGGGCGGGTCGAGCGGAGAGGAGTACCTGGAATGTCAGTGGATATGTGTGGCAATGATCGCATGCGACGACGCACCTGGGAAACTACAAGAAAAGGCAACAGTGGCGTAGAGTTCTTAATGGAGGTCGTCCCGACGAAGGACGCACATTGAGCTTCCAGCTGCGGGACACCGAGGCACAACATGTACACGACGGAGCGCAGGCGAATGAGCCTGCGCGGGCTGAAGAGGAAAGATCCGGTTCGGGTGTTCGCTGGAAGTTTGTGGCAGGACTCTTTCGCGTTAGAGCTGAGCGACAGCGGCTCGGCGGGGAAACACGCCGTTTCTCCGCGGAGTCGGACCAGAGCGGTGTCGGTGGCTTACATTGTCAACGTGGACGCGTCGGTGCCGCAGACCGAGGAGAACTTATCGCTGAAATGTCTGAGCGAAGCCTGCGCGGACGCACACGCCGTTTTCAAAACCATTTCGTTTGAGAGATTGTCCCTGGGCACCACCGACGTCCTGGATAGTTTCTACAACGCAGGCAAGTGCGGGCATGCTGACTGAGGGGTACTTTTGTGTGACACATTCACGCTGCAGGCGAATTACGCAAAGTGACCAGCCCTTCTAAATCCCCCTTACAGATGTAGCTGTGGTCGAGATGAGTGACTCGTTCTGCCAGCCTTCCCTTTTCTATCACCTTGGAGTGAGAGAAAGTTTCAGCATGACCAATAACATAATCCTCTACTGTTACAAGCAAGATGGTGATCTACAGGCGGTCAAGGTAACTTAAAAGCAACGCACGCCCCTGTTTACTATCATAAGTTAATGTGATAATGAATCTAGAGCCACCAACCGTGGGGCCCCAGAAGTCAAGTACGCTGTAAAATAGTTTCCGATAATGGAATAATCGAAAAGTTGCGTCAGAATATTCACCATACAATGTGAACTGATATGAAGGGGATCTTGAGGCAAAACTAATCTGGGGGCTCTATCTTGGAGAGGGCCCATAATTTAGTTAGGAGACACACCAAACCTCGGACCAAGTTTTGCTAGCATGGGGTGCTGGTTGTTCTCTGGGGCTCTATGCTAAATAGTGGCCCCAGTGGCCCCTTAGCATGTAAATCCGGCCGTGGCTGCAACTAATTAACATTTTGATTATTGATTAATGTACTGATTCCTTTCTTGACTAATCCATTTTTGGATCCAGGAGAATCTTTTTTTTTTTAAATGCTAATCACTATTTCCAAACCCAAAGATGACCTCTTCAGACATCTTGTTTTGTCTGACCAATGTAAAGATAGACAATATACAATTATGTAAAACAGAAAGCTGCAACTCTTCACATCTGGGACTAGTTTCAGCTCTAAATAAAAGAAGGTAATTCCTAAAAGTTTTGATGAAGGAAGTAGTATGTCTAACAAAGGCCAGAGATCAGGAGCTAATCAACTGTATTTATCCAAGAGCTGAACTGAAATGAAACATTATGTATTCAAGCAAAAACAATTAAAACTGGCAAATTACCACAGTGTGAATTTGTCCCTGTTTGATGCGCGGCTTGTCTTCCTCCAGGAGCAGTGTGGAAGTTACACGTTCATCCCATACGTGGTGTCACCTCAGGGCAAAGTGTTTGCCTGTGACGCTACAGTGATGACTGGTATCAAGGAGCTGATGCAGCCGAGTTTCCAGCTGGAGCCCCTGCTGACCCTGCTGGTGGAGAGGCTGGTGCATCTGCTGAACAACGTGCACGTTCAGTCCAGGTCGGGCAGAAACTGCACTCACGTGCTTCGCCAGAAACATTATCATCTCAGATTACGCGTGCATTTGCTGATGCTGTAACGCACAGCTGATTTATTTTAGATTGTGAGCGTGTGGAATGTTATGACCCCTGTGCTCTTTATGCTGACAGTGAGTACTTCCGGGAGTCCATCAGGCATGAGATTCGTATGGCACGGGAGCGGTTCAGCGGCCAAGCCCTGAGCGAGGAGTTGAGCCGCATCCAGAAACGCCTGGACAGTGTAGAGCTGCTCACCCCTGATATAGTCATGAACCTGCTGTTGTCCTACAGAGACATTCAGGTGTGTGTGTGTGTGTTGTTGTGTGCATGTGAGTAAATTAGTGTGTAAAAGGTTTAGGGCTACAACCAATGATTGTTTGCTTTATTTATTCATCTTTTAGAATTAGGAAGTTGATTGGTTGCAGAGCCCAACATGTCATTTTGTCATTCCTTCAACCGTTTGAGCAACAAAAAAAGAAATAATGTTTGGCATTTTTGTTGGATAAAAAAAGGGCCTATATTTGATTAACCGACTGAACTTTTCAGCACTAAATATGTGCACAATTAGCTTGAAACAGCACACTTTGACACATTCTGTTGACAACATTAATCAGACCAAAAGCCAGGATCAGACTGTATGTCAAGTGTTCCCGAATGGGTGTAGATAGAAACAAAAGCGACCATTAAGGTTCAAATCATTTTGGTAATAAATGTTAAATAAACAATGTATTAAATGTAGTCAGATGAGACCTGAGAGCACTGTAAATAATACATTGTAATTCTGCACCCTCTTTCCTCAGGACTATGATGCCATGATCAAACTGGTGGAGAATCTGAACAACCTGCCCATGTGTCTGGTGGCGGGACATCAGAATATCAAGTTTCACTATATATTTGCTCTAAACAGGTATCCAGATGGCTCCGACTTCATTCACTGAAACCTAATTGTAAACTCTTCTCTGGTTTCTTCTTGGTGTTTTTGGGGTGATTCTCAGCCGGTGGCCATTATTTACCCTGTACAAAATATAAAGGGCTTTGTTGAGGCTAATTCATCTTCTCAAATCAGGAGGAATCAACCTGGAGATCGCGCTAAAGCTTTGGAGGTCATTTTGCCTATTGTGGAGTCCGGGGACAAGGTGGCGTCCGACGTCTACTGCCTGTGTGGACGGGTCTACAAAGACATGTTCATGTGCTCTGGTTTCACTGACGAGCGCAGCAGAGACCAGGCCTGCTTTTGGTACCACCACGTTTTGTATTTATTCTTATTACCATCTTTTTTTGATTGTTGCTTCTCGTATGTTTGCCGTTTATGTTGCATTATTATACTGATGTTACTTTTCTGTCGGCGTTGTAGTATAATCCACCAGTGCTGTTTGTATTTTATTTGTCAGGTATGGAAAAGCTTTTGAGACAGAGCCAACTCTTCACTCGGGCCTCAACACCGTCGTCCTTCTGATGGCAGCCGGCCATGAATTTGAAACTTCTATTGAGCTGCGCAAAATTGGTGCTTAATATGTTCTGCTTTAAAAAAAAAAAAAAAAAAAAAGTTTTATTAGAGAGAATCAATAACAAATACCTGTTTACAGTCTACAGATTCAGTGTGTCAAAGTTTATACTACATTTCTTTTGTTGTAGGGGTATACAAGTTAGATTTTGTAATGATGCAATCCACACTTTAAACGAGTATGGCCACAATTCTGGTTATATTTTAAATGTTTTTGACATCAAATACAATATGCAGAAAACCAATTGTATTTTTCATAATTTGCTTAAACTCCATCATAACAAGGTCGACAGTAAATGTTTATTGGGTGGCTGGAATGAATCGTTTTACAGACGATTTCATGCCACTACTCTAAGTGAAAACTAGTACATGTAGTAGGAGAGTGTATTTCTACACACAGTACTTGAGATGCATTTCACAATACACCTCATGATATGTTCTTTAGGTTAATACGATATTTATACGTACATTATAGTCACAGAGCACATATTGGCCTATTCATTTGGCGAATTGTTTTACTCTGTTCTTATTTTGGTGTTTTAGGTGTGACTTTAAGCACCCTGCTTGGTAGAAAGGGCAGTTTGGAGAAGATGAAGGAATACTGGGATGTTGGCTTCTTCCTCGGTGCAAACATCCTCACTAACGAACACAAGAAAGTCATCGAGGCCTCTGAAAAACTCTACAGACTCAAGGCCCCTATCTGGTGAGGCTTAAGCACCAGTTCTTCAACAATTCATGCAAACAGGATTCAGTTTGTAGAGCATATTATATCTGATTAGTTTGATTAAAAATTTTTAAAAAACCCCACAACAACTGTGGATTAGAAAGCAGTGTGAATGAATGAATGTTTCTTTCAGGTTCGTGGCATCCATTATGGAGACATTCATCCTGTATCGTCAATTTGTCAAGCCACCCGAGGAGAAATCTCCTAAACAGGACACCGTGGATTTCTGGATGGAGCTGCTTTTGCAGACCTGTAAACCCACTGAATCTACAAACCGCTGCCCAGTAAGACGACGCTGATGACCTTAACACTAACCACAACATTATTCTGTGGGAGGCCGTATTTGTTCATTGGAACCCAGCTCTGTCCATTTTGATCTTAAGGTTAACATGCACTACTAAATAATGGAGAATGCAACACATTTTTGAACTCCCATCCGAAATAAGTAAGTAAGGCTGTGTGGCTATAATAAAATATTGGTAGATGCATTTTGAATTGCTGCTTTTCAGGTGCTCATTCTGGAGCCCAGTAAAGTCCTCCAACCAGCCATAGTGAGTGTGAGCGAGGAGGACGAAAGTCGCACTGTCCAGTTGAAACACGTCACACCCTTAAAGGTATAAAGACTCTCTGCTTCCAACCCCACCCCCACCCCACCCACAGAGCCAACTAATTGTCTGAATACATGTTTTTGAGTGTCTGCCATACATAGAATGCAGAATAAATTGCATAATACCAGAAAGAACCACCTTTTTTCACACTGGTTTATGGTTCAGTGAATGTTTAATCAGGTGAGTGTGTGTGTGTGGGGAAGAAATGACTTCCGTCGTACCTCAGGGCTGTTTACTTGCTCTCTGGCATGTGTATGTACATGCAAATACAAGCTGTAGAACACATTGTGTATTGGCAGTCAAACTGTCTTGTGTTTTAACTGTGTACTTTATTCTACAGAAAGGCTTACACCAGTGGACTTTCCCAGCCTCTGCAATTCGGGGAGTGAGGTATAGTGGAGTACAGCATGTGCTAACGTCTCTCAAATATCTGCTTTCAGCAGTGGGTGTGGTCAAGGCTGCAGCAAAGCCAGAGGGCCCAAAACATACTGGTTGCCTGGGAAACCTTGGCTGTCAGTCCGATTTTTGTTCTGTCAACATGGCTCCAGGCTGGACTTGTTTGTTGTTCGTGAGATATTTGTTGATTCCTGTCTGGCTACTGATCAGTGTTGCTGTGTACTTTTAACCTCGTCTCCTCTGGTAATAACAACGTGGGCAGTTTTTACAAGATTCGTAAAACAGTCAGCTGCCGGGGTCAAGATGACCTTCTTTGGTGCAGGGCCTTGCTTCTCATCAGCATTAACTGAACTAATCAATCCCATTGTCTTACTTAAAGCTGATACCCTTTTATAATGCAAACATTTGCTGTTGGTTCCCTTGAACAGAAAAGGGGTTGATACACAGTGCATTTGAATCAATATCAACATCCTTTGGTGAATTCCAGAATTCCATTAACATTTGCAAATAGTTTTTGACACTGCCATACAACTAATCATGGATTATGACCATTTAAAGACTAGACATTTATTTATTAGGTTATTTGTTTTTTCCCCCTCTAAAGTCCTTCAAAGATTGATGAGCGGAGCTGCTTCCTGTATGTCCAATACAACTCGGATGACTTCCAGCTCTGCTTCCCCTCTGAGCTTCACTGTAAAGGGTGAGTGACTAATAAATTGTGTGTGTGTGTGTAGAAATGAGTGTGATGTAATTACACATATTTTCTTCATTGCCTTGTAGGAAATCCCCTTTAAGAATTTTTTTTTTCACTCTGACTTAAAGAGGCAGTTGACCAAAATCACAAAAGAAGTACATTTCTTTTTAATCTCAAGTGGTATCTACCGCCGCAGATTCAGTTTTGAGAGATCCACTGGTGAAACCTCTGCCACCACCTTAATATAACAGAAGTGAACTATTGTTTGTGGTGCTCAAAGCTCTTCTAAATTACACTCCTTCCTGATACAATATCCTAGTTCCTGGTGGACTGTTGACTGTTTTCCTTGGAACTTTATACCATGGCTACTTTCCACAGAAAGTAGAGAAATGTTGTTGGACATGTTTTATTTGTGATTCGGGTCAACTGGTCTCTTAAAGGTGCCATAAGGCGTTTTCTTGTACACAAACAAAACGTATGTTTTAAATTCAATGTTTCTTAACAATATGCATTGGGTGTATCCTTGAGGTCTTATCAAACGTGTGGAGAGCATTTCCTTCCCCATAAAACGTGTGTGTGTGTGTGTGTGTGTGTGTGTGTGTGTGTGTGTGTGTGTGTGTGTGTGTGTGTGTGTGTGTGTGTGTGTGTGTGTGTGTGTGTGTGTGTGTGTGTGTGTGTGTGTG
>JAVQJD010103457.1:0-14552 GCA_036023655.1 Nannoperca australis | reverse complement strand
GAGCAGTATCTGTCAAAATCTTACAACAACATGGGTTCCAGTGGCAACACTAAAGCACGATGAAACACAGGTAACCCACCCCTCAATGTGTGTTTTTTTTTTTTTTTTTTTTTGCTGATTTGTTAAGATTTTTAGGATTCAAACGTTCTCTATAATTTACTTTATAAAGCTACTAAATGTAGAATTTGACAATATACAAAAGTAGGCTCAAAGACCACAGCTAACAACGTTTTAGACCAGTTGGACTGAAAATACAAACCTCTATCCACCATTGTCACCAGTGGTACTGTGCTGTGGCAGAAAGATACATGCCATGTAGTATCAGTCAAGAGAAAGTGATGTACAGATTGGTGACGAATTAAAGGAAACTCCAGTATTTTAAAACCTGGGTCTTAGTTTTGCAAAGTTTGTGGTCTAAATGACAATTAGTCAAGTTTTGGAATGTGTCCAATAGATCGCCTCAGGTGGCATCCACGAAGGGGCTGCAGTGACTGCAACGTAACCCGTGTGTCCGACAACATTATAGAAAGGATTCCTACAGAAACCGACATCTTCCTGCAACAACTCAACATCTCGTGAGATTTCAGAGTGAGACTTGCTGTTTCTGGTTAAACGCAAAGGACTACTTTTTAACAAACAGTTAACACTTCCGGAGAGATCTTTTCCCCAATGTTGTCAGACACTTTGAATAACAGTCGGAGCCTGTCAGCAGCAAAAAGCCCTTATAGTGGACGGACTTTTCACCCCCCCCCCCCCAAGTGTTACATTTCAGCTCTTTTGAACTTCAAAACTCTTGGTAGGCATAAAGTCATTTAGACCTCAACATTTGTAAAAAACAAAATAGGGCCCAGGTTTAAAAATACCGGCCCATATAGTGAGCCTGTATGTATCTGCTTCTGTTACTGTATGTTTCTCCACTAACTGATCCTGTTTTTCCTTTAATTTGACACCCGTCTGTACTTGAGACTGATTGGTCCCGAAGACTGCATCATTTATGGGTGGCAACTTGTTTACTATTACAGCTTTCACAGTGTAGTAGACTGAGATGATCAGACACCTATAAGACAAGAAGTTTGGTTGAAAAGTCTGATATATTGCTGTAATGATGTCCCCTCTTTCCTTTCCTCCTCCTCTTCCTCCTCACACACTCTCTTCCTCTCTACAGAAGTGCAAGAAGAAGGATGTTTGTTACCTCAACTTTGTACCCGGTTGTGACAGTAACTTTGACAAGTGTACAGTGACAATGGATCAAAGTAACTCTGACCAGTTACACACTCACAGATATGTGCATATGGATACAAACACACACACACACACACACACACACACACACACACACACACACACACACATGCAAGCACACCCTTTACACAAACACACATGCAGACATGTATACATAACACCCTCCTCCTCTGTATCAGTCTGCGATTGGCTTGTCCTGTCCAGCAGCCTGACCAGTGAGCTTGAAGCTGCTCCCCCCTCGTCGTCCCCCGTATCATCTTTTTCCTCCCAGCTCAGTCTCACGTAGGTCAACAAGGACAAACTACTTTTAAAGACAATTCAGTCCCTCCTCCTCCTCCTCCTCCTCTCTGCCACCCCTCCTTTATATCGCGCCCCTCTTTGTTTGCATCAGCATGGAGAATGAACAGGAGTGTGAGCCTGTACAAGTCCCCACCCCCTCCCCTCTCAACCTGTTCATCCATCCATCCGTCTGTCTGCCCCCCCACCCCCCGATCCTCTGCCCCAACAGACAGACAGACGTCTTAGCACTACTCCAGTTCTGAAAGAGGCATGGTGGACTCTAGATAGAATGATAATAATAATAATATTAATGAAAAATAAATGATTTTTATTTAGATGAACTCCGCCGTGTCCAGAGTGCATTTATTGCTTGTTTGTTGTTGTTTTTTTGGCATCATTGTGGTTTGAGAAACTCTTGCAGCAGATAGAAAAACTAGATGTGGATCATGTAACTGCAGGTATTAATCAGCTGAGCAACCAGGAATCTGTACAGTTGAACAAACTACATCCTCCAAAATCACCATAAAGCTGAATCAACATTAAAACCTTACAGTAGAAACTTCAGGAGGATTTATTTCAGGTGCACATGAATGTGAAGTGGCCACCGAGTGTGTATATTAAGAGATTAAGCACCGGAAAAAAGCTGAATTAGCTGTTCTGACAAAGCATTCTGTAAAAAAGCCGACATTGATTGTGAGGATCTTTTTTTTTTTTTTTTACTTGCATTTTTCCACCTTATTTTTGGTTTGAGTTGCCATCCTGTTTCAGCATCACTCCCACACAGAGAGACGTGTAATCAGTGGAAACGTTCCACTGACTCTATTTTAAACCCCAGCTCGTAGCTTCTATCCTGATTCATACAGTGTAGCCCACACTGAAAGCTAAACCTTAAGGCTGACATGTTCCAAAAGGTGTGCAAACGTCTGGCTGACCTCGTGCAGTAAGTACACCTGCATCCTGCATTATATCAGACATTGATCCTCTGTAATGACAGGGACAGACCCCAATCAGCTGATGAACTAAGTGTGGAAGTGAGTGTGATTTTCAGAGCTGAGCTTGAGTTGTGTAAACTAGTTTACTCCAAATGAATGATAATGTTGCTCATTATCTGCTGGATGTGTAACCAGGCAACTGTTTGCTAACAAGTTATCCATATTCCCCTTTAAAGGTGATAATATGTCATGCTTGTGTTTACAGCTTGCTGCCGTTTACTGCCACACTATGTTCACCAGCTAGTCACTCATTTGTTTGTCCGCTGTTTACTGCTGGGCAGGCAGTGTGCAGTGGGTTTATCGGAGCCTTTTGGCAGGATATTGTGCTGATGAGAGTGAAGTGAGTGAATCAAAACCTTAAAGTTGCAGGCCTTAAAAAAAAGAAAAGCTGAAAGAACAGAACGCAGAGGAGTTGCAGAGTGGTGTGGTAATTATCTGTGGACGCTTCACAATTCTTCCCATTTTACATTCAATTCAATGATTTGATCTGCTGTTAATAAAAAGAAATAATGTTAGAGTAGCTTTAATTTGAGATTTTAGGCAATGCCTTCACATGCATGCACTTTGTTTTTTTTTTGGTATATAATTAATAGAATAAAATAGTACAGAAACTAATCTTATTGGGATTACACTGTAAAAAACAGCTGCCTGTATCGGCAGTGCTGTAGGCAGTTATAACTTGTTTTGCTTCCAATATTCAATGTTTCATTGTGTCATCACGCTCCACACACTTTTACTTTAAATGAAATATTTAAACACTCATGTAACATGTTAGTAATGGAGGAACACTTACAGTGGTTGGAGACTCATTATTCCCTGCTGCTGACAAAAGTTGAGCTGGCTGTTTGTTAGTTAGCAGTAGAGTTAAAAACATGTCAACAGATTTCAGTAACATGGTGGAGAGTTAAACCATGGGCCAAGGAATAAGTGGTTTGTTTGTTTCAGGTGTGAATAAAGGAGTGTATTAACATTTGCAAGACAAAGCATTTTGAACATTTTCATTCTTTATGAATAAGCCACAGTGGCTTATGGGTCAACAACACAATCCAACACGTGTATCCCGTCACTGTGTGTCATTGTGTACTTTAATGGAGGTCAACAACAGATACACTGATTTGACACATTTTCTCTTGTAACAAATATTTTAGAGAACTGTGTAGCCTTGACAGGTTGTGCTTTTTAGTTTTTGTAAAAGTCATTTCATGATTTTGAGGTTGACCGGTTCAGTTTCATATGTATTTTGAAGATTCTTCCTTGTTCATGAATTGAAGTTCTTGTGGGAAGGTATGAAAATGCATGAATCTATCAAAAAATCTATATTACAACTTTGAAAATGATTCCTGCCAGCGTGACAATTAAAATGTGAAATGTACTGTTATCCCTTTAGAATTTAATGTAATCTTCTATCAGACTATTACTGTATGTTAATATGAAAGCACATCAGGAACACTGATATACACTGTATAACTTGATTTAAATCACTTAGTACTGATCCTCTCTAAACTGTGACAATATTCATTCCACTAGAATACATTTAATCAAATTACTGCCTGTTGTTTTTATATTTTAAAATGTTGAACGTGTACTGTTGAGGTTATGAGTAATTAACACGTATAACATTAGACAGGTCACCACAAATCTGTTGTTGATGTTGTGTGTGTGTGTATGTGTGTTGGGGGGGTCTAAAGTATCAGCTTCCTCCTTGTATAGAAACCAGAGCTTTGGCTTCCTGTTCTACAACCTGACTCCTCGCTCACATTCAGGAGCACTCACACACACACACACACGTCAGCTCTGTGTTTTCAGTGTACGAAGGTACAGGTGAGCTGTAGTTTCCACAGTATTTAGTCAGCAGATGAATAATTCTCAGCAATAAATAAACTGCTAACTACCTTTCCTTTGGCTAACATGATACTCACTCATCTACATGAATTACAAACCGTGTTCTAGAGATTTGTGGAAGTCTACTAAATCTACATAGTATTTCTTTAGTTGTATTCAGAGGGCAGCATATGAGATAGTTTCGTATAAAATCAACAACATTTTAGCATTTTGTCAAAGTTTACGTAAATGATTTAGGAAGGATAAAAGGCCTGAAGTTGGAAAAGTCCCAAAAGCAAGTTGCACTTTATAAATTATTTTATGTAGTTTAGAAGATGGTGAGTTTCTGATAGGTTTGCAGTGGAGGTAGATTCACACAAGAGTCTACAGCCATGTTAGCTGCTCTATCTTAGTTTAGCGTATTAGCATGCTTAACAATTATTAGCACAAAGCACAGCTGAGGCTGATGGGAATGTCATTAGTTTTGTAGGTATTTGGTCATGAACCAAAGTGTTGGCCAAATAAAAAATTGGACCTGATGATGATGCAAGATTAAAAGTAAGGGGTCATAAAAGTTAATAAAATGAATAACACATCGTGAGGAGGACATTAATGCTGCCAACATGGTTAAAATGATCAAATTTAATAGGAACCTTTACAGTCCTATTACAGTATATAATCTTCCACTTGCAGTACTGTATCACAATATATAGTGAAGCTTGTAACGCTGAGCTTTTGCTAACAGAGCTGTAGATTCAACTCTGTGGTCATTTGTGACGCTGTAAGTTTGTGGTGTTGTGTTAGACGACAGGTGAGCTTTCATGAGTTATTTATTTATTTATTAATGCTTAATAAACAATGCAGTTTTCATGAGCTTTAATTTCATGAAGTTTTTTTCCCATTCAAACACACAAAAACTGTACTGCAGACACAAAGTTTTTTCATTTTTTTCATTTTATTTATTTAACCAGGAAATCCTCATTGAGATTAAGAATCTCCTTTACAAGAGTGTCCTGGCCAAGATGGCAGCAAACCAAGTTACAAGTCAATAAAACCACAAACAAAATTACAAACATACATCAAAATTACAAGTTACAAAATAATATTAACAATCAAAACAAATGTACAACCTAAAGAATCCTTAATTAATGCCCTCAACTTGCTTTTAAAAAGGTGTAAGGAGACCGGTTCCCCAGACATAGTATATCCTGCAGCAAATTGGAGCAGCATATCTAAAACTTCATTTCCCATCCCTGAGTCACAGAACGAAGATTGTAGCTACTATTTCTTTTAGATTGGATAGCATTACATAAGGATGAGGGAAGCAGATTATTCTCTGATTATTATGATTGACTTCTTCAAGTTTTATTGCACATTTAGAAGCGAATTCACAAAAATGACACTACAAGCAAAAAACAGAAGGAATAGCTCCCATGTAATCAATTCAGACATTAAGGTTATTTAAATAGTTACATTTATGTCAAATGTGATCATAGCTTTTTCAGTATGTTACTTTTTTACATGAGGTTGCCACATTTCAAGTGGTCTTCATGTCATATAAACACCCACTGTAATGGTTTGCATGAGAGTAAAGTATTACACGTTGCCTTGATTGTATTTATAAAAGACAGAAAACAAGCTGCATTAAGAAAAGCTATGTCTTGTAAGGAGCCTGACTGAATTTCACTCCTCAATTCCTCGAGAGGATCCGAGGTAAAAAGTGACGCTGGACTTTGTATTTCAGGTGTCCAACAAGTCCCACTCTGGTGAACAACAACAACAACAACAACAACAACAACAACAACAGCAAGAAGAAAACCTCTAGGCAGCCCTTTAAAAATAGTTTGAGAAAAAAAAATTTGTCTTTAAAATAAAATCTCAGGAGAGAGACTCCACTTTCTAAAGCGGAGAAAAATGTCACGTATAATAAGATCACGTCTTCCTCTCCTGACTGACTGCAAGTCAAGCCAACATCGTCCTCCAACATCCTCAGTGAAGCGGCTAGCTGTTCAAATTGAAATAATCTGAATGATCTTTCCCATTGGAGGGGTGATCTCTCATGTAACTGTGAGACTTGGAATTGGGTGGGTTGTTTGTGGCAGAGCCAGGTGTCGTTGGTCATCCGACACGTTTTATACAGCGTTTGTGTCTGAGACCGCTCGGGACACAGTTCCTCTCTGACTTGGTGCCGGGCGACGCCAGGGTCGGGGATGCACACCCCTGCTTCCTGTGCAGAGAGAGAAGCCAGGCACAAAGGCAGAGGAATGAGAGGAGAAAGTGTGATTTAGGGTTCTGTTTTATTGTTCTGGCAGTGACACAAGAGTATTTCATTATTAAGTGCGGACTCCTGTGGCCACTGGTGTGATTACAGTCCAGTCTGAGCAGTCCAGCATGAAGGCAGGTTATTATTCTTCCAAACTTCATCAATTATGTAATAATAGCAATCAGCTTGATGGGCAGACACAGAACTCTACCACAGAAGAATCAATGCTTGTTGAAACTGCAACATTTATTATACTGTAATTTGACATCAATTCTTCTACACCTGTATGCAACGTCTAAATATGTTCAACCACCAACTAAAAGCCGAGGTTGCACTTAAAACTGGCACCACTTCCTAAAAAGACATCCTATATATAAAAAGACTTTAAAAGCTGTAACTTATGGCTTTATTAATGCTTAATAAACAATGCAGTAATGCTTAATAAGAACAACCTTAGGGTTGCCAGGTTGTGAAAATCCCTTTAACTAACGGGACTTACCTTCTGCAAAATGGCTGGATGTCCCAAAATCAATTTATTAATTACGTATTAAACTTTTACTAATGATAACTAACATTTATAACTGCATTATAACCAAATAGTAAGCATAAACACCAGCCATCAATGCTTTGGACAACCTGGCAACCCAAAACGTGTTCTTCTTGTTATAACTGATCTATAAAGCATTGGTAATGATCTATAAAGGGTGCCTTATTAATAAAGGGTTCACAAATGTTAAAAACAGGAACAACAAGTATACTACAATTTAATTTACCTAATTGGCTTGTCTTTATTTCATTTTTTGGCATTTTGTTTTAGGCTTAAACATTATTAGTGTCCTAACAAGAGAAAACAATCCCCATTCTCTGATCAACCTAAGATATTTGTGCTGATTAACATGCAACAAAACATTATCCAAACATTTCACATTATACAATTTTTAGTCATGCTAGCGGCGGTACAGCAATGCTGGTTGGCTCACACAAGAGTGAAATACTATTTTTTGTATCGGCATTAAATCTGTTACAGATTTTCACGATCCCAAGAAGATGAAGCCTAATGCGTTTAGCAATCCGAAGACTTTGGAAATCCCATGACCACCAGCACGTCAAAATGTGCACTTCACAAAATATCTCAACATCTAGACGATGGATTGGCACAAATTTGTGTTCCCCAGAGGATTTATACAAATGACCACCAGCAGGTTTACATTTGGCTTTTTCCAGCACTTTAAAATCAAATACATGCATAAGTAATGACATTCCCATCACCTCCAGCTGTATTTTATGTTATGCACTAATAAGTAAATCTTAACATGTTAACATGCTATGCTAAGATGGTAAACATTGTACCTTCTGAACATCACCGTGTTGGCACGCTGCTGTTAGGATTTTGCTCAAAGCACTGCTGTGCTTAAGTACAGTCTGACAGAGCTGCTAGCATGGCTGTAGACTGATACAGTATACAGATACAGTTCAAATATAAAGGCAACACTGGACATACATCAGCAGTAATTGATAGTACAGCACTGAGACAGTGGGCTTTTGTGATGACACTAAACACTATGTAGTAATTCATTTATAAAAGTCAAGTGCCAGTGCCAATTACTGCAGCAGTTCCAAGTTAGGGCAGTAGAGTAGTTCCTCACCTGGCAGCAGCGGCGGCAGCCTCTCTGTCCCTGACCTGCTTCATCACCTTCAGCAAGCGACAGATCTGTATCAGGGTCATCTTGGGAGCGTGGTATGCCAAACGGGGGCGCGGGGTGCAGCGAGGGCCCCGGTATGTGAGGAGTGACAGATAGTTGCCCCCCCTGGGTCCTTTCCCAAACAGCAGGGGCTGAACACTGGCATAGCAGGATGCAAACTGCATATGAAGAGAGAGAAGAAGAGATGTTTGTCACATGTTGTGATCTGCTGCATACATGGATGAGATGCATACATGCATACATAGGTACATACACCCATAAAGTACATGCATACTGTAAATAGCCAATAATAATGAGCTTTGTCATTTTGTCTTACAGACTGAATTCCCACTTTGTGGGAACAGAAATAGTGCCATGCAAAATAACAATAATATCATCAATATTAATTCATTAAAAAGTCCAAATTCTGGGATCTGAGTACAAATGTTTTACTTTTCTCATGACTTGATCATCAGGTTTCTCAAGATTCTAACTTTCAAATTATGATATAATTATTTTTCCATGTGGTCCTAATCTCTTAAATAGTACACATGCATTAAGTTTGATGTAATATGAGTAATATTACATCTGCTTGGTTGTCTTTGTGATAGTTTACTTATAGAGAACTCTAGATTCACTTTTCTCTGATAATGTAAGTCCCTTGGTATTTGTGATGTTGACCTGATGAGGTTCATGGGTAAATAAAAACAATCTGCCATGCCAAATCATCCTTCCTAGCATAACCGCAGTGTGTAATGGTGCACTGAAATATGTTGTAGCACACTGCTGGACTGACTGCATGTACCTGTTACAGATATAAACTCCTAATGTGTACAGGGATTAATGTACTCTGCTGTGTCTGTCTCTGCCTCTGTTCTTACACTACTCACTTTGTTGTTTAAGAAACTGGACTGCTGATGCATCAGGGGAAATACTGATCATTATTTATTTGTTATTATTGGCCTCCCAACATTTTAATCAACTGGTGTATAATGGATACTGTAGCTCAGGCAGCGGAACAAAGTGAGGCCATATGAGCAGCTACGGTCTCAGCTGGGTGCCTCTGTCATTCACACTTTATATGTTACACTCTGACACACACACACACACACACACATCACACCATTTTAATTAATGTACGAGCCACCGTCTTCCTCTCGCAGACTAAATCACCCTCTCCATCAGAAACCCAAGACACACACACACACACGCACACACACATACACACACACACACACAGATTCATGCAGTTTCATTTACTGGACCGACACTTGATCGTGTATATTTGCCTCCCAGAAGTTATCTCTCACACACACACACACACACACACACACACAAACATGCACCTTGAAATTGTCATGTACAGAGAAAAGAAGAGCTTAGATAACAAAGACACACATTCTCAGTATCTCTCCTACAGTATTCTCCATTACATTTGATTAATTTGTTTTTAAACACATTACAAATATATTCAGTTTTGAGTGTCTAAATGTGGACATTTGTAAAAGAAACCTTCTTAGCCTGGTTTTTACTTAAGGAGCAGCATCATTTGTTACCTTAGTTTTTAGGTTTTAATCACTGGACTATTTTTATCCCTTGTGTTTACATTTTCATTGAATTTGATCTCTTTTTAACAATTGGTTGTTTTATTGTTGTAATGTTTAGTCTTACAATTTTTTATTCATTCATCATTTTCTATTTTTTGTGTCTGTGCTGTTTTATTCTTGCTCTGTGAAGCTGCATGTTTGTATGCAAGGTTCTCTATAAATAAATCAAGTTTAGTTAAATATCTCATACTGGTTTCCCAAAATACTTAACTTTTCACTTTCAGCGCGGTAGTTCCCTTCCACTGAGTTAGATTTGAACTGCTGCCTAACTTAACAGTCAAGTCTACATTCTACTTGTACTCAGTGCAAACACAGAAACCCTCATCTTACAACTTGTGGTTCTATGACTGAATAATTCCAGTATAAGACATACGTGCACATGCAGAAACACACAGATACTTACAGGAACGACGGTGGCCATGGATGGAGGACTGTTGATACTCTGTGGTGAAGAAATAATCATCAGAATGGGAATCGTTGCCTTCATATAGATGTCGACATGACCAGGCCAGATGATAGGCCAATCATTCTTCAAGAGAGACAAAATAACCCTGCCTACTTATGACATCACCACGGTGAGGTGACTCTCTCGACATCACACACACACACACACAAGTTGCTTCAGGTTACACATACAATGACACGCAGTCTGTTATTGAGGACTCCTTTGTTTGGCAGGGTATATTTAGAGGCAGCTGTAATTCTGGGAATGAGGACAAAAATGTGAGTATGATAACTGGGAGGCTGGAGGAAGAGTGGGAGGGCAGAAAGATGTCAAGAAGGAAGGGAGAGTTGAAAAAAGGGGGGAAGAGAGGAAGAAAAGTCAGAAAGAAAGAGAAAAAGAAAACAGCCGGACAATAAAAGGCTGTGTCAGGGACGCATCAGACAGTATTAGGTGACGTGTCTGAACAATGTGATGCATCGGTGCGTTACATATTGTCAATTTGTACAATATTACTCGTCACTGATAGGAAGGGACAATAGATGTGAGGCACACACACACTCTGATGTGTTTTCTAGTTTGTAAAGAAACGAAATAGGAGAAGGCCTGAACCATCATACTGTCCACACCATCATTCACGTTCATCATCTCAGCACATTATTCAAAGGCACACAGTATCAATTTAAATTCTAATCAAGAGCTCAAATAAACAGGGGACAGGGAACAATATATAAAACGACACACAAGACATCTCAAGTTCTGGAATCTGGATTTTAGATTAAAAATGTGTAATTGTACGTTTCCTAAGAAGAACTATGTGAATTAATACTATGTATATGGAAGAAATTCTCAATATCCCCCCCAAAAAATACATCTCAAGACCAGTGGTTCCCAAACTTGTACTTTAAAACAAAGCAGTATGTAGTTGTGGCCCCTCATCACAGGTTAATATGGCCTCAGCGTGAACACCAACAGAGTGACTGTTTTATTATTATTATTTTTTTAGAGGCCTGATGAAGAAAAATCTTCCAGTATTTAAAGCATCAATGCAAGAAGTGGTATTACCCCTACAGTTTTTGGAGTGTATCACCATCATGGAAGGCTGGACACGTGCATTTGTTGACAAACTAAAAGATTTGGATTTGGTGGGCTGACTTGGCTTATGAGTTGCCAACTTTGTAAGTGCAACAACACAAGGCATAGCAAGCCAGCTAACATGACTTATGAGGTGCAAGAAGGCCATGTTGTCAAATTTTGAAAGGTTTGAATCAGAACGTGTCATGCCATCGTTAGGTTTCCTACGGGTGATCTTTGTTTTTATCAGATGGATGAAGGGAGTGCTGAAACTGGTGATGCATCGTCTCCTGGAGAGTAAGGAGACGTTACACTCGCTAAACAAGCGACACTAGAATCCCTCGATGTGGAGGAGGAAGAGGAAGCTCAGAGAAAAACCTTTACTGAAGAGCGGGAAACCTCATGATAACGTGACACAATTTGATGGGACGGGGTGGGGTTTCATTGGCACCAGAACTACTGGTTGGGGCAGGGCTTGTGACGTGGCACGTTCTGATTGGGACCTGTCAGAATTTGATGAAAGGCTGTCTCTATATCTCTCTGATGAGTGTCCTGTTGGTAGTTATATTGACCTACAGAAGGTTTTTGATACTATAGATCACGGTCAATTATATGTTAGGAAGGTCCCTTGTATAGTACCCCAGGGATGGGTGATTGGTCCAAAACTGTTTACAATTTGTATTAATATTTGCAATATTACTGGTTTGTTAAAGTTTGTCATTTTTGCAGACGATACAAATAAATTTTGCTCTGGAAAAAAGTTAAAGGGACTATTGTATGCTACTGAAAGGTAGGTGGAAATCCTCAAAACTTGGTTTGATGTTAATAAATTGTTTCTTAATATTAAGAAACTAAATGTGATGTCAAAATTGTAAGCGAGAGAGACAAAATTCCTAGGGGTCATGGTTGGTCATAAACTAACATGAAAACAACATATTGACTACATCAAAGGAAAAATGTCAAGGTCAGTAGCTTCTGTATTAATTCTAGGGATATATTAATTATATAGAAATATAAAGCCTTGTATATAATGTATTGCTCACTCATTGTTATGATTAGACAATGGTGACCCCAAAAACAGAACACGAAACACAGTCAGAATCAAGCAAAGTCTCAGTTTCCACTCTGACACTTTCCACACAGCAGATTGGGGAGGGCAAGCTGGCGATGAAACTGGAGAATGTCTGTAGTAGAGGAAGCCAGGCAGAGCCGGGCAGGTTAACTGAGTCCAGGGGCTGGCTGGCTGGCTGGCTAGGGCAGGACAGAGCAGGCGGTCGGCGCAGAGGAAAGGGCGAGCTGGGCAGGCTGGTTACTAGGCTGGAGTTAGACCTGGAGCACCTGGTGATTGCTGGATGAGCCACAGCTGCGCAGAGTTGGTGGGAACAACAACCTGATGACCACGCCCAGACACAGACATACAACACACAGGACAGACAGGAGACATGATGGGAAAACCAGGAAAACATAAGGGAAGGAGGAGGGGAACAGCCCTGATCCTACTTCCTTACATAGTGTACTGTGTGCAATTGTGGGGGTCAACTTTTAAAACAACTATAAAATCAATAGTTTCACTTCAAAAATGAATCATACGTATTATTAATAAGGCGGGCTAATATCATCATAAATGTAAGGATTTTGTATATTATAAAACAATGCAAATAAAGTTCAGAGCTAAACAAAGTCACTGCCAGACTGTGGACACAGGTTTTTTTTCCCATTTGTAAGTTTACAATACAAAAAGCTAAAAAGGGGATTAAAGGAGATGTATTTCTGTTGTTCTGGTTAAATTATGGAACAATGCTAATACACATTTTAAAATGTGTGATTTGCTTTTGGTTTTCAAAAGAATGGTTTACAAAGTTCATTTGTGTGTGAATGAGCTTAAAGGTGGGGTAGGCAGTTTTCTTTTAGCACCAGTGGGCAGAAATGCCATATTAACCGTGCAGAGTATTGTAGTTCAAATGGCCTAAGAGCAAACCTCTACCTCAGCCCGTCCTCTTGACTGTGTTTTCAGGCTTCAGAACATCTAGCCCGTGACGGGGGACTTTAGCCGATCGCAAGTCATTTCAAAGAGATGGTGCGTTGCCTGCAGCTGCATACAGTACAAAACAAACGTCCCAGCTCCACATGCCTCATTATAGCCAAGGCGCTTGTAAGTGACAAAGAGGCACGATGACAAACAGTGGGGAATAACTTGACTGGGGACAGAGGCGTGTGTGGTGTACCACCCCGTGGCGCTCTGCTCTGCGCTCACGAAGCCCTGGAGGGCTGCGGGAGAGACCGGGGTCTGTGAGGCTCAAGTCGTGGAGAGCGATCCCTGCGAGGGACACGTGACTATCTGCTGTGAGTTTCGTGGGAGGGTCTTAGCGGAGTGATACGACAGCAGAGAGAGGATGTTTTGCGTAGGTTGCACTGATTTTGCCTACCTAAGCTTTATCTAGATTAGAATGTACGTTAGTCATTAATTAATACATAGACTGTTGACTTACTGTTTATGTGTGATGAGTGAATAAAATACAGCTGCTGCTGCTGCTGCTAAAAGGGTCCTGCTGTGGTTCACGATATGTTCCAGATCATAATGCTTGCTGCTATTCTAATGTATGGATTGTGTGTTGTGAAATTGATCTAAATATTGGCCCCATCAGTACTCAGTAGCACGCACACAATTTGAGAAGTGTGTGTGTGTGTGTGTTTTCACCTGACACCTGAAGTGACACCTGAACGACCAAGGAGTGGGATTCTGTGACTTGTGACTTTCACTTACTTTTTCATAAACTGTCTCTTTCAACACTTCTCTACTGCTGTCACTGTCACATGACACCCCCCCCCCCCACCCCCATCACCCATTTACTGTCCTCTACTGTGGTCCTCTTCTACCCTAGATTTCTGCAGGTATTTCTGCCTCCGGCGCTGTAGAGTCTAGATCTGTGGTTGCTCCTGCTGCCCCCGTGTTCCTGCTCGACCGCCAGTGTTGCTATTGCTGTTGTACTGTACTGCTTTTTGTTCTCCTTCCTCCTGCTCTCTCTCTCCTGCCCCCCCCCCTTCCCCCCTCCCCCCCTTTTCTTTCAACCCAACCGGTCGAGGCAGATGACCGCCCACCTAGAGCCTGGTTCTGCTCGAGGTTTCTACCTGTTAAAAGGGAGTTTTTCC
>JAVQJD010103454.1:0-18486 GCA_036023655.1 Nannoperca australis | reverse complement strand
ACACACACACACACACACACACACACACACACACACACACACACACACACACACACACACACTAGTGAGTGAGCAAGAGAGCTATTTTAGGAAGAGGATCCAGCTAAATAAATACGAGGGGCAACTGCACTCAGTTGACAAACACACTGACCCCAGTTACAGGACGCTGTGGTGGCCAGCAGACAGCAGCGGGGGGGCGGGGGGCGTAGCTTCTATGATGTGGGGTTTTTGAAATAACGCAAATCAAGACGATAAGAGCGAATGCGAGATTAAGTCGGCGTGCTTTGCAGCTTCTGTTGGCACAATGATCATCTGTCCCCCCTCATTAGTGGCCGTTTGGGGCCACGGTGGGCAACAGGGAACGGAGCCAGAGGACTAGCTGAGGCCCTTCACCCTGTAATGAATGGAGTTAAAGCTAAGAGCACGAGGCTCAGGGTGAAGCCGGAGGGAACCGTGCCAGGTAGTGCTAAGCTGCATGCACTTCAGTCAGGGTGATACAATGAACACTATGCCGACCAACCTTTTAATACGTGGTTAAATAGATGTTTTCACGGCTACAAGACTACATGGTGTGAGCGTGTGCAGCTCGGAACATCAGAATAATAAAGCATGTGAATTTATCAAATGCGAAACACATTTCACATGCAAATATTTCCCATTTCATCATATTTCACAGGAGTGCACACGTCCCTTTCTTCTGTAAAGCGCCTCTGTGTTTGAAAGCTGCAATATAAGAAACTTTCCATAAACAAAGATGCTATTTGTCAAGTGAAGCTGAATTTCAACAGTTTGATCCGACGGTGATTTAAAGGAGCCTGGCACAGAAACCGGATAACAAGAGCTCTTTGTTACATGTGACGCTGGTGCTACACCTGCCAGAAGTCGTCTTGCAGTTGCTTCCACTCACACAGCCAGGTACGGGGGCTGAGCTAGCGCAGGAGAAACTGGGCCAGGGGCTTGCGTGTGAGGAGGGCGTCCCGCCAGCAGCGGGTC
Organism: Nannoperca australis; assembly: GCA_036023655.1. Taxonomy (NCBI): domain Eukaryota; kingdom Metazoa; phylum Chordata; class Actinopteri; order Centrarchiformes; family Percichthyidae; genus Nannoperca; species Nannoperca australis. The sequence goes on along the minus strand of JAVQJD010103454.1, from coordinate 17,493 downwards.
AAGGCAGCCAGCTAAGGCTGCTTTATGGGTGCGTGCCAGAGGATGGAGTGACCCAGTCCCTGAAAATATCCCCTCCAAGGCCTTTCAAAGCAGCCACTACTCCCTCGTAAACAGGACTCTGCATCGCTCTGGGAGTTCCTCTGGTGAGTTTGGAGGATTTCACACACTGCAAACACAGGTTGTTACAGATAAAAGAGTGACAGCCGATAAGAACTTAGTTGGAGTTTTGCCAATGAGACAATCAATCACAAGCTTACATAAAAGTTGGATTTGTAGAAGAAAAGACTGACTGCTGCTCATCAGTCCTGTCACGGGTGATGAAAAGTGCTGGTGGGGGTTCAACTGGAGGGCGTGGGTGATCACACTCACACTCACAGCCACAAAGCACAGTAAATTACACCTGACTGATGTGGTATTTACCCCTCTGGATAGGCCTACAAGACAAATTGGGAAGGGTTTCCGATTTATGACGCTGATTAACAAAGTTACTCTGTGAGTAGGAACCAGGAGAAGCGTGACCACCCGGCGATGCTCTTACACTCACAAAGAACCGACGTATGATATGGAAGTCAAAACGTTTCCACAGAACATCATATAGTTTGTGTGAACTGAACTAAATGTACTTTCTAATGTTGTTTTATCAGAAACTGTGTGCATGTATCTACACACCTGCAGAATAAACCGTTTTACTGTTGATTTTACATGATAATTATCTTATTTAACAGTAAAAAGAGTAAAAAACAACAATAATCAGACACAAATAAAGAATAAGTGTTAAGAAATCTCTAAAAGTGACGTAAATAGTCAAATAATCAGGCATAAAGAGAAAACTACAGAGCAGCATTTCACAAGCAACAGCATATCTGTTGGTCAGCTCTGTAAAATGTGTTTTAAGGCATTAAAGCTACAAGTTATTGCGAACATAGACATTTCTGCTATTCCACAATAAGCTGTGGCACTTCCACAGCCAGAGGCGGTGTTTTCTTCAAAGGAGTGGCAGCATTAACTTTGCTTTGTTGCTTCAGTGAAGCTTTGACAAAAAAGGCAATCGAGAAGAAACAGACGAGCCGGCATCACATCACCAAACGTCCAATAAAGAAGGTGCCCGGTGTCTCAAAGTCATAGGAAGCTCCGAGAGGAACGCAGGGAGGGGGGTGAGGTAGTTACCAGGCTGCCTGGATTACCTGGCGGGCACTGAGGAGGCAGCGAAGGAGGAGTGTGAGACAAAGAGGTGGAAAAACAGAGCGCAGGTTCCCTTAATTACAGGGACAGGCAGAGACACAGCGAGGCGGTAATAGCACACAATAACTGACACATCTGACGTGCCAATAATAGTGTTGCTATCACAGCGCAACGTCAGTGGGCTCAACACAGGTATGGTAACCATGGATACGCGGGCTAGGCTAAATACACCATTTAAAAGTGCACTGGATTAGCTAAAACTGCTTCATAACAACATTGCACTGAGAGCTAAAAGTCTCATTTTCAGAAGTTTTCTTGCTTTAAATTTAATTATTTAGAAACTTTAAAGGCTGATGCTGATTTTAAAATAAAATCACGGGACCCCCGCCCCCCAAGGACTTTCAGTTTGTTTTGAAGTCGGGACAGTTTCAATTCCCGCTTTGCTTTGATGCTCCGCTCTTTCCCCCGCGACATCATTACTTTGACATTAGACACCAACATCAGACCCTTAATTCCTCTGCAATTATCACCTGCATGCCTGTGCAGAGGGAACACATCTTCTTTTGTTTGTCAGTTTACCGGGGTTGGGGGGGGGGGTTCTGAACAGCAGCCCCTGTAGGGACGAGGTGTGTTTGGCTTTCTAATTACCGTTAATGTTCTTTAATCGAGACGTTAATTACATACATTATTGATTGAGATATTGTTGAGGGTAGTAAAGCTGCAGGTGCAGATATTTGCCCATTTTGTAGCCGGCTGACAGCTGATGTAAACATGTGCACAGCTCTAATATCCATTAGCACGGTAGCGTGAGCTGTAACTGTGACGCTCTGTAGAGATGCAGACGTGTTTCTTTACCTTTTGTTAAAGGTTAAAAAAGTGATCCTGACTTTGGAGAAGCTGGGACCAACATTAGTTCCACGTTTGATTTATGAGTGACCTAAATGAGTGAAATGTTATGTTGATTGACTGTCAGCATCATATAACTTATTATTTATCAATTTATCAGCTGGTCTGTAGCTCCACAGCGGTTTTGGCGCGAATTAAGTTTTACTAGTTTGAAATTAGTTTGAGATGTTGATAACTGGGGAGATACGTACATTCGTTTATTATCGTCCCTCCATCGTATGTCATCCTTCTCGTCAGGTGAAGAACTCTGTGTTTTGAACTGTACGTTTGGAAGGTAAAACGTTTCCACTCTGAATGAAAATGACCTTTAGATGTGCAGAACCTTGCGAAGTACCTGTATCTCTGAGGACATGTTGTGCAATTTCCCCATTGAGGGACGTATACAGGTTTTATTTAATCTTATCTTATCTTATGCAATCTCTGTGATGCTTTGGTCAAAAGAAGATTTGTAAAAACAAAAACAGAGTGCGAGCGGCGCGTGGCTGTAGCTGCTGGCAGACGCTGCTTCTGCCCTGCCTTTCCACTATCTCAGTTTAAGTGCTCCACTTTGACGTGTAAATGATGTTTGCGTTGGGAAAGCCTCCAAAATATCCTCCAAGTCATGCTTTTGCATCCTTTCACCCCTTCCAACAAACTCTACTCGTGGTTAAAAGGTGTGAAAAGGCTGTTATCTTTTTGCAGATGTGCAACATGATGATTGCCATGATGTTTATCTACGTGCAAATCATTGATCATTAATCTGCTTTCTGCTTTTGGGGCTTTATTTGTGTAAAAGCTAATTTGACATTGATAGTCATGTGTGTTTAGATTCATGCGAGTGTTGGCGAGTACAAACTTATGATTTCTGCAGAACCAATAAATGCATCGTCAGTTTAAACACCCCACATCGTCCCCCTCCATCTGCAGAGCCACTTTTACACATCAGACCCCCCCTCCTTCTCTTTTCACGAAGCACACGCTGTCATTTTGTCCCCCCGATTGGTCGAGGTGGACCCCGGAGGTCAGAGGTCGTCCGAGCACAAAGGCAGCGGTGGCTCTCGGACGCGGCGGCGGCGGCGGCTCAACATTCCATCGCCCGCTCTCCAGATTTGTTGATCGTATTTTGACTTCTGCTTTTCCGCCTCTCGTGAAAGGAGGACGAGCAAAAACAGTACAGATGGAGGGGCTGAACTATCTGTCTGCAGGCCCCGGGGGGGGGAGATCTTCAGGCCTGTCAGAGAGGCGCTGAGGTGGGGCAGCGTTTGGCTGCCTGGATGCTCGGTGGGAGTGCTGTCGCAGCTTGTTGGACGTGCACGGCCCCTCTCTTTAATGCCATCGCTCCCCTCGGGGCTGTTTGCACTTCAGAAGGATTACACCTCCAATCTACTTCTCCCCATTCGTTGGGATTTTGTGTGTTTTGTCTCTCATTCTTCCTTTTCTTGTTTCATTTTGTTGATCTTGTCGCTGCTCGCTGCTCCTTTCTTTACTTTTCAGATAACCCCCCCCCCCCCACGTCACCCCCTTTTACTCCCAAAGGTTTCTCCTCTCTGTGGTAGATTTGGACACATCTTGCAACTCGAAGCTGCACTAGTCAATATTTTTATATTTAAAACAGATAAAGTGGAGAATTATCACCTGGTTCTGATTGTGTTTAGGCACTCTCTGGTCTTCCTGCTGTATTTGAACACAACTGAAGTTGGGTTTCACTCACTCGTCTCCTCTGACTCCAGATTAGCTGTATTTGTATACACTGCTGTGGGATTAAATAGCCAAAAAGCCCTCTGAAATAGAGTTAGTGAGGGTATTTCCCATTAGATAAAAAAAAAGGAAAAGAAAAGGCTTTCATCCCACCTGCATTAGCAAAGATACACAAACACAGAGATGGGCTATATGGTTTTATGGGGACGGGGAAACATGCATGAATGCATGCAAGCACCACACAGGTAACAGAGTCTTAACTGTGGGCGTGGGAGAGGAACAGCAGGGGCTTTTCAGGTATGTGAAATCTGCTATATGTGGCTTTATAGGTTTCCTAATGCACTTACTATGTAAGTATGTCCGCCTTCCTCTGAGGAAACTACAGAGAGGCAAAAGAGGGAGGGGGAAAAAAGAGGAAAGGGATATTGTAGCGTTGAAAACATGCAAAGAAAAAAGGTTTATGGCAAGAGAGTGAGCGGGAAAGAGGAGGGATACAACGAACCAGAAGAAGAAGCCATCTGCATCCTCCAGAGCCACGACACATCAAACAGGCTCTCCACCTATCCCATTTCAAAACAGCGTCAGAACTTTTTCATTTGCCCACCTAATCTCATCCTGACCCAAATCGTCAGCGTGCACTCTGTTTTCAGGACAAAAGCCTTCGGGGAATGTAAACTCCAGCCAGACACTTCCAAACATCCAGGAACACGGCGAAACTTCAACACGCATGAGCCCTGAAACATTTGTAACCTGAGTTCAAAGTCATCAATCGTGTTAAATTAGCTTTGACAGATCTCTAGACTACAATTATGCGGAGGGTTTCTTTCTCTCACACAGTAAAGATTTAGATTTATAAGCCTTAAAGAGTGACACAATCCATTTGAAATGGAAATGTAGGGCGCATTATCTAGATTCCTGAGTATGTGTAGAGTTTTTTTAACTATGAAACAAGACAAAAATGTTTGACTCTGGGCTTAACACTCAAGTTAGCACAGGTTAGCTTACAGGTGCTTGAGAAAATGCACATGTCTATACAATGAAGTTTGACTTCGAGCTCTGAAGGAACATTTTCTTAAAACTAAATCTCCGCCCTGCAAAAAGGGAGCTAAAGAAATTAAAGAAAATCTAGCGTGCAAGAAAGTGTTTATGCTCATTTCTTGTGAATGAGAGTGAAAGATTTAAAGATTGCTTTGTGCACATGTTGAATCAGAAACACCGTGTGATTGATTTATAAGATTTTAATCTTTGCAAACGAGCAATGAAACAGAAAGAAAGAATAGAGCTGCCGCTCGCAAGTGAACCGGTAATGGATTACCCAACTTGTGAAAGCACTGAGGGCAAAAAGTGATATGGGGGTAATGATTGGTTGAGGGAGGGAGGGAGGGCAGAAGGGAAAGGAAGGAGGAAGAGGGGGACTCAGTGGAGTCGGGGAGGGTCCAGCAACCACAAATCAAGCAGTGATCAGTTGCCTCACTTAGCGTTTCTGGAATGTTCCAGCCTATAGCACCTGCAGAGAGGGAGAGACAGCCTGACAAGTCCTGCCAAGCTCTGGAGGAATTCAACAGAAAGAGGGGGGGTGCAGGGAGGGAGAGCAGAGGGGGAGTAAACGATTGTCCCTGCACCGTTGTGCCATGAAAGTCTGCAAGTTTTCAGCATGGCTCTTGCACCAAAACTGCCTCTGAAATCTCGAATACCAGCAATATTGAAGAGACGCAGATCAAGTTAAATTCCACTTCTACACAACAACAAACAACTACAGCAAATATTCAAACTACAAGAAAAGTATCTAGCAATGCTCACAAATCTTATGTCTCCACTACATACTAGTGATTTTTGATTTAGCCCTTTAACTGCGACTTTCATTTTAGTGTTTTGAAAAATGAATGAAATGAGCTGCTTCCAGCTTTCTAAATGAGGGGACTTGGTGCTTGATGTGGGGGTTTGATGCATGCATGTGATACATGGTCGGATAAAACACGCTATTTGAACACTTCATGTTGGGTTCTGGGGAATAATAATGCCCACTTTTCACTATTTTCTCATATTTAAAGGCAGAACTGATTCACTGATAAATTGTTTTACAGTATGAAAATGAATTAGCAGCCTTTTGAAAGTGTTCTTCCCGTCATGCCTCCTCCCTTCTCCTCACCAGTCCTCCTCACCTGAGTGTGATGTTTTCTCTGTGCCAACGTCTGTGTCGGCCCCTACAGACACTTTGGAGCAGCTCCTGAATATTATCTCTCTCTAAGATAATATGTGCACTGAAACATCATTTACAACCATGGAGGTTGGGTTAAAATAATGCATAAATATAACAATCAGGCAGATTGCAGCGCGCATCTGGGTTTGATTGCTAATCATACAAATAAAGCTAGCTAGTCCAAAATATATGCACATGTCTAAATGTACTGTAGGTTAATTTGGCTGATGAGGCTTTGTGCACTTAGCTCTTACCTCCTGGCATCACTGCAGCGTGTAGCTTGACGAGAGTCAGTTATATTAGCCTGAAGATTGCTTTTAGCATCACAACCAACTTGCAGCAAACTCGCAAGCTAGCAAGCTACTACTACTAGCCGCTACCAAAGCTAGCTTCTTCTAGACGTGCTAACTAGACAGTAAACAATAGCAAGCAGATAGCTACTAGCTAGCTACCAAGCTAAACACTAAATTCAACTGTTTTTGTCCAAAACAGCAAACTAATAAACCATAGCTTTCTATTTTTGTTGCAACAGTAGAAGTTTGGAAGCACCTTTCCAAAGTCCTTTTTGATCATGACACAACATCCTTTTTGACATTTTTGTTGAACGTATCTACAAAACAGTTAGCAGCAACATGTGGCACATGTTTAACCTCCGTGGCAACTAAAGACCAACCAAACCTTACCTGGTGCTCAGGCTACGCTGTGTTATCTAGGAAGTGTGTGTGTGTGTGTGTGTGTGTGTTATCTGATGGCACTGATAACAGCTGATACAGAGTGTTTTAAATGCTGCCAGCGTCCAGAAAGAAAACTAACTTGTGATTCAGGGCTGGACCACGCCAATACCCACCCAGTGACACGGTTACCAAGGTAACAACAGCCCAGACCACCCAATGAACACATCTGTCAGTCACTCACCCCCCCCCCCCCCACACACACACACACATGTATGCATCAAGTCAACCACACACACAGCACAAAACAACAAGGAGGTGGAAAGTGGGTGGAGGAGTCAATTCAAAGCCACTGCAGCTCCGTCGGCTACTGAGACGCAGGAAGCTTTTTGCAGCGAGCACTTCCTGTCACTCAGCTGGCAGAGCAAGGCACTAACACGGCGAGGGTTACGGGTTGGATTCCCTCAGTAGATCAACGCTAAAGCTTGGCACAAACGTCACAACTTGTGCTTGAAATCACATGCAGGTATGAGATTATACTTTCAAGCGCGGTGCGTATTATCATCATATTCTACTTTATACATTTCAGAAGAAAATGTGACTTTTTACTCTGCTTTGTTTACTTGAGTTACTTAAGACTTTACATATAAAGATCAACCTATAAACATGATGCATTCTTATATATTTAACCACCAACTAATATATATAAAGCTTATAAGTCTGTAATTTATAAAGTAAACACTACTTAGTACAACAGTACTCGGACAGAGGTAGTCTTATTGTAATTTGGGAGGTCATGGGCGTACTAGTGCTGCACCGCCTCTTCCCAATCACAGATGGACAGTCTGTGTCTCAATAAAGTTTTATCATAACTTTTTTTCTGTTGTACAGTAACTTCCTGAAGTTCATATCTCCAATATGTCACCTTTTCACGAGCAAACAGTTGCATTTATCACATAAACCAATGGGTTTAAAAAGTAGTTATGTACTTAAAAGCGTCATAAAGTGTTACCACAAAGTCAAACTTGGAGATACTTGGTTTTCACCGGACAGGGTCACTATATATGTTGATATTTTTCACTGCACAACTGCACATTTTCACTTATTGATTATATATATGATAGATGGTCTGATAAAAAGCAATAAAAGTGCATATATTGATGTTGGTAGTTCAGGTGATGTTCAGAGTTGAGCAGAAATAGAAAATGAGAAACTAATAAAAACACATTTTAAGCAGTTTTAAAATGCTAAATGCCTTCAAACAGCCCCCACATGGGGAGTGTGGGTGTAAAGTAAGAAGACAACCCCTGTTTGCCTGCACTGTCTCGCTGCAGCACAGGTCTTGTTTAAGGTGTGGCTTGAAAAAAAGCCCCAATAATCTCCTGATCCTAAATATTCATCAGCGGGGCGGGGTTTGAATTGCAAACGACTCTGAGCGGGCCCACTCAAAAGTGAACTGCTTTTTTATTTCAGCCCCTCATGCGTCTTAGAAATGCAAACTTTAAGAAAAGCTTTTTAAAAACACACCCACGCCGTTTGGAAAATGTTTGGCACAAATGAACGCACCTGGATTTTCAATTTTCAGCAAAATGACACACAGAAAAAAAAAACATGCACCAGAAAAGGTTTTGTAGAGTGACTAAAAGATTCAGAAATGTGTCTCCTCATGGGACAGGCGGAAGACACCCACAGCGTGACGCATGTAAGTGGACCTGTGCAGAGTGCAGGTTGTCCTGCTGGGGACAACATACGTGTTAAAGTCACGCAGTGAACGCACCGAGCTGCAGCTGTGGTGCTGAACTGGATTTAAAGGCTCTTTGAAGCAGAGGGGGACTCCCCGTTTGGCCACGTTATGTCAGCTGAGCCATTTACAGGTTCATGAAAAGTATCCAGCAATTACACAGCCACAGTGCAAAACCAAACATGTCCAGCTCCATCGTTTCCAGCCTGTGTTGTGTGGGAGTGAGTGGGGAGCCACTTCAGTGCAGGGGTGTAATAGTAAACTAATGGGACTTACTCCGTGCGTAGATCTCACCGCGCAGGCGACTGCGATCACGCAGATCCTGCCAGAGAAACAAACAGAATCGTTAGTGAGTTCTTCTCCAGTCACCGTGTGTCAGGTAAACTGCGCCGGAGCTGGGTCAGTGGAGCCCGCAGCCGGCGGCCAGCGCTGCGGCAGCCTGCGGAGCTCAAACCCAACATTTAAAAAGTGAGTTTAAAGAGGAACGGGGCTTACAGGATTTTCATTTTGCTCCGACTGGCAGAGAGGGAACCACAGGTCGAGACTCGATCCCCTTGTCTTCACCAGCAAGGCTCTTCAAACGCGCTCATCGACTGCTGCAAAAACCCTGTCATCTAACCCAGAGACAGAAAGAGAGAAAGAGAGATAAAGTAGTCCCCCCGACCAAACACAAACCAGGCTTTACGCGCGCTCACACGCACAGCTTCAAGCATTAAAACACACCGACCGCGGAAACCACGTCTGTAGGTGATTTTTCTCCATGAAAACGAGAGCTTATCCAACTCACCAAGGTTGCAGCGGTGAAGTCGCTGCTGCGCTCTCCGGGTTGTTGCGCTTCAACTCAACAGCGCAACACAGCAGCAGGAGAGGAGGGGCCAACACATGTCATTCATGCCCCCATACCTTTTGCCACAACAGGAGATTTTCCCCACGCACAAAGGCCGTTCAAACTGTTTTTTTGCAACAAAGGAGTCTCTTCTTTGATTGAATCCATGAAAAATGCTAAAAATAATAAAGAAAATATATCACTTTTAAACACCTTTATGTCTATGATGTTCAAGTATGAGTTCATAGAAACCATTCTGAACATTTTTATATATTTTATTACTGAATCCCCCGTGGTATCAAAATCATATCCCTAAAACGTTCGTTTCTTAATAATTACTGTAATTTAAAGTGACCGTATGCAACATTAACACCAATACAATCAATATAATGTTCATATTTTTCTCTGTGAAGTAAGTTAAGTATGAGATAAAGTTTTAAACTTTGCTTGAACACCTCTGTTGGATCTCTGTGCTTAACATGTTGTGGAAACTCAGTTACTCAGGTTGCAAATGGTCCCCTTTTAGCTCTTGAATGTTCTATTTTAGTTCAACTTGGCCTGAGTGAGCCCCTCAGCTCTATAAATCACATATTGTCAATTTATCTTCTGATTGATTTTGTTTAAATGTTCCTTTTTTAAATCGTATAATGTTCCCTCTTAGATAAAAGCATCTTTTTTCTTCTCCTCAGTAGCTTTGTTCTTAGCTGAGGTGTACCACAGGGATCCTTCTTGGGACCTTTTTAGTTTTGCACTTTGACATATTGATTCAATTTGAAGACATGCTATCTATTGTTATTGCTGCATGAATAAGTTTACTACTTACCCTAAATATAACCCTAACCCCTTTCTCTAAGCCCATTATAAGAAGTTATTACGTTGATTTTACTTGTTACCGTGCACCATGACCTACATCCTCGTAGCTCAACGTAGCTCGACCGAATCCAAACCTAAACCTATTGCCTTGCAGAAATAGTTAAAACTTAAGATCCTCAAACCTTTCTTCAGAGTGACACCAACACTGGCTCATTGACATTTTGATTCCAGGATCATTTTTGCAACTTTCACACGACATAAAACGTCCTGGAAATATCAGCAAGTTGCACAGTTTTTGATTTGAGTTGGACAAAATAGTAGAAACACCTGGCAGTGTAAGGCAAAACAGTTGAATAGCATCACAAACTACGTTCATTTGACATTATGAGAAATAATTTGATGACCTTACACTTCCAAGTTTCCAATAAGCCAAAATTTGACCAACTTTTTAAATTCATGGTGGATACTAAATCAAATATGCCAATAAAATATTCTAATATGCTAATAAATATGCAAAATCATAAAATCCAGTGATATATTACCCTAAAACGAGTACTTTATCTTTTGGTACTTTGAGCAAATGTTGACACTTTAGTACTTTTACTTCATTTTGAATGCAGGACTTTCTACATTCTGGCATCAAATGACTTTCAATACAGAGAAAAGAGCGTGTGAGCCCAGTAGAAGAAGAAAAAAGAGCTAAAAGACATTAAATGCATGTTGGGAGTGAAACTTGTAAAACATGTCAATGATCATTAACTCCTGGTTACTTTACAACTACCAGCCCCCATAAAGGATATCATCTGCATTTGAGGTGTTTTAGTACATTCAGGACTTATTGCCGTGGACATTAAATATTGTATAATAAAATAAAATGAGAAGGAGAAGATGATGTATTTTGTTTTATTTATTTTTTGTTTAAAAAAAAAGTTAATTTCAGTTTCTTCCAATCTGCCTGCAGCGTCCATTTGTCAAAAAGTGGGTATCTGTCATTTAATAATGTGGCAGGAATGCAACGAGTCCGGGCAAATAGAAAATGTCAAATAAAGGTTTAATGTCAAAGTTTTTTTTGTGTCGCCGCAGGCGTTGGGTAGGATTGGGAGGGAGTGGCCGTATCCATCCGCGAGGTCCTAACCTTATTAATTACGGGGAAATAATTAAAAAGAGCAGAAACTAATAGTCACGTGCACTGCGGTGGCTTACACTGGTCGTCTCGTCTGCCTCCTTAAGGTGCGAGTCGTGCAGAAACCTTATTCTACATGAATTATCTGCCTCGTTATAGGTGCCAGGGCGTGATATCAGTGCGCACTGGGTGTGGGAAGTAGATCCGGCTGGGCAGGTTTGCAAGTCGAGGAGAGAAAAAGTTAGAGGGGGACTGCAGAGGCGCACGGTGCCACAGCCAGGACCACTAGAAGCCTCTGCATGCGCAGCAACAGCCGACAAGAACAAGTGCTTTCCGTATTATTTCTATTTCACTGAGGGCAAGTGCGCTGGGGGGGGCAGCAGGGCTATGACATGCGAGTAGAGAGCCGGAGAGTTTGTGAGTGTTAACGCAGGCGGATCCTTGTTTTATTCCCCCCTAAGATGAACCAGGACCTGAAGCTCGCCGTGCCTCTGCTCTTCCTCGCCCTGTGCGTCGCGGTGCAGCGGTCCGACTCTGCGGTAAGTGCGCTTCAAGTTTGTTTTTCTGCACATAGTCAGAGGCTTCTGGGGGCGCAAGATAACCCGCACGAAGACCCCCGGGAGAGCTCTCGCTCAGCCGGCACCGGGACTCCACCGGCTCCCCCGGGGAGCTCCCCACGGTTTATAAATAGAGAGCGGCTGCTTTATAACAAGTGTTTATCCTCCTGCTGCTCTTATAATCATCCCATTGCCGTAATTAACGTAATGAAGCCACTCTGCGCAGCTTTACTGGTAGTTTTTTTAACGGCGGGCACCTTCACGGGCTGTGCTTTGTAGTTTCTCGGGAGATCGGACGCGCTCCGCCTGCGCGTCGCGTTTCTCCCTCCCCGTTCAGCAGGAGGCGACACGCCGGCCGCCGGCCGCTCTTCTCAGCCTGCGCGTGTCTCTTATTCGTACGGTCATCGTTTTTTAAAGTTTCCGACGACACGTGAAAGCTCTGGAGTCTGGAGGAGTGCGGCGGTGCGCAGTGACCTCCCTCAGTCGCCCGCAGAGGAACATGTTCAAAGTTAGCTGCAACATTCCTGCTCTGTCAGTGATAACGCGCTCCTGTCTGCTAACAGCCGGTATTACGGTGCATCTCCCCTGCAGGTGGGTTTAATATTGACAGCACCTGGATGCTGGTGCATATTGAAGGATCAATAAAATCCATCTTTATTGGTTGTTTTTGCTCCTAACGCCCACGCATGCGTATTTCATGCGTGACTTTAGTTGCTCTTTTATCAGCTGACGTGCATTTAGGTGACATTTGTCTTCGTTAGGGGCAGAGATCCGGGAGGGGTGTGCATACTTTACCCCTCTTCCCCCTGCATTAGTTTGGATTAGTGGCTCCTCATCAGAGCTGCAGCTCTCCAGCTTTACGCCTCTGACATCTTTATATGACGCAGCTGTATCACCAAAGTGCGCAGTCAATCAGTGCAACAGACTCATGTAATATTCCAGCTGTATCTGATGAATATTCACACCTTATTAATAATTCATGAGGGCTACTTGCATGCTGATGCGCGTGGCCCCGCCCACACACCGGGCGTGTCCAATCAGGCCCACACACTTGCTGTTCATCAGGATGTATAGAGGGAGACTTTTTTAATCTTCCAAACCCTGCAGGAGACTCTTCATCCCATGTTTCTGTTGCAGTACTGCATCATCTAACAGACGCGTTCAGGGTGAGTCTGCAAGAGGACAGCGAGTGTGTTTAAGTAACAACCAAACATCTGACCGCAGAGACATCGCCTCTGCTTTAAATCTATTTCTCTAGAGGAAAAGATGTCCTGGAGGAAATAAAAGATGCTTTCTTAGTTTAACCTCAAGGTCAAAACCTTTAAATTCATTTGATCTTTCATGAGAAGCTTGAAACAGTCAATAATTCATGATTTAGAGACTAAATTCTTCTTGTCCTTCCTAATAAGGATGCACAGGAAATGATCCCAACACAAGAAGTGAATGCATCTGGTATGAATGCACGTTTGCAGGTGTTGGTTCGGTGTTTGTTATTGTTGCCATGGAGATGTTAAGTCAGAGGTGGACGGGGGTGGTGGGGGGTGTCCACTTTGTACAGAGGAATGTGGCTGACCCCACCCTCTTGGAGAGAATGAGGAAGAAGAGGAGGTTCAGAGGGGAGAGGGAGAGTGAAGGTGTATAGAGCCGACATAAAAGACACAAAACGTCCATTCTTGAAGTGTTGGAAGTTTCTTCCACTTGTTTTCAACCACATCTCAGGACCTGCGGACACGGAGTTTGCTCGGGCCGATAGATGTAGTTGAAAAGCTCAGGAAAACGCTAGTAAGTGGCCCTTTAGTTAAGACTTAAGAGCTGTACCAGTCTCTCACTGAGGCCCCCTGGTGGAGCCTGTGTGTTATGATCCAAACCCACCAAATCTTTCCTCTGAAATTCATCACTGCTCACTAAAGACCACGTATCTCCGAACCTGCTGCAGCTTTAAATATAACTCAAGTGTTAACGTTTCATTTATGCCACTTCTTCTTACTTTAAATATACATTTTCACAATCTTTAATCGTTACAGTGCATGTAAAGGTGACATTTGGAGATACGTGGTTTTCGCAGGACAGTGACAACAAGGATCTCAGGGATGAATCTGCACATGAACTCATTGTAAATACCTCGACACATGCAGAGGGCCTCTCCTTGTCATGAATCATTCACTTGTTATAAATAAAGCAATCACTGTTTGACAGCTGTGTGTGTGCGTGTGTGCGTGTGTGTGTGTGTGTGTGTGTGTGCGTGTGTGCGTGTGTGTGCGTGCAGTATTAATCCTCGCCCAGATATGAACCTGCGTTCAGCCAGGTGAGGGAGTTCAGCACTAACGTCTACCTGCAGGTTTTCCTTTCCACCCATCATGCCGCGCAAACCACAAACACACTTCATTTGGTGCATGCTTTCAGGTGCACACAAAACACACACACACACACACACACACTTTATCTCAGGTGGAGTTTGGAGCAGGGAATCGTTCTCTCTGTCTAGCCATAACATCCTCCGACTGGAGATAAACCTGTGACGCTGCGGAGAGAGAGGAGCTTTCCTCAACTTTGTTTCTAGTTTGTTTGTTTCTGTGGTTTTCTTCTTGTTTTTCCTCTTCATCCATATTTGTTCTCTCTCTCTCTCTCTCTCTCTCTCTCTCTGAGGCAACTCAAGTTAACAAACCTGAACCAATTCTAATGTAAGAATTAAAACTAGATCTGCATGTAATTACAAAAGCTGTTTTAATGATCAGCTAAAAGTCATTTTTCAAACAGAAACAGCAGTTCATCCTTCGTCTCAGCGTCTCAGATGTGAGGATTTGTAGCTTTTCTTTGTCTTAAGTGAGAGTAAGGCTGAACATCTTCACATTGTCTAACATTTTACAGATCAAACAAACGAAAAAGAAATGCATGTTGGGAGAAATGAATCAGCAGATTAATAGATTTCCGACCAAATTCAGGGTTGAAACGTTCCCAGCCTGAATCTGTCTAGTTGGCTAAATGACTACAGAGTATTCCTGATATTCTTAGAGATTTATTGTAATTTATAACATATAAAGATCATCGTGCATGTTTTACAGCAGTGTGTCTTTGAATAGTAAAAAACGGACATATTTTAGCAGAAGCTTTCTTCTCTCAATCTATCCTCCTCCCTTTCCTGACCCTCCCATCGTCTGTATCAAAGACATGCCCGGCATGTTCGTCATAGTTGCCTCCTTTATACATACACACATTATGGAGGGAGGTTTCTGCACTGTGTGTGTGTGTGTGTGTGTGTGTGTGTGTGTGTGTGGAGAACTCACACTGAGGTGTCAATGCCATCAGGATTAACAGCTGGACAAAAGTATGAGAGCCAACACCAAATGTTTAGACAGCTAATTACCTCTAAGCAGTGCTGACACTCCTCCTCCTCCTCCTCCTCCTCCTCCTCCTCCTCCTCCTCCTCCTCCTCCTCCTCCTGGCTGTCAAGGCTCAGGGGTCGTCCGGAGGGTCAGAGCCGCTGCCCGTCTGGAACAAACACACTGAAATAGACAAAGGCAGAGAAAGAGAGGAAGGGATGGTCACCTCTCTCCTTATCGGCCAGAGACGCAGTGTGTCCACATTCAAGAACAGCTTTGGAGAAGATTAGATTTTTGGAAAGTCCTCACTTCTATTGTCAAGAATAGTTTCACATTTTGGGAAAAACGGTAAATACGAAGCTGCAGCCAGCAGTCAGCTAACTTAGCTTAGCATAAAGACTGGAAGCGGGGGGAAACAGCTAGCCTGGCTCCATCCAACAGTAACTAAATCCACCTACCAGTTCCTTTAAAGCTCTTTAATTTACATCTTACTTCTGTTTTTTTAAAAAGTGTAAAAATAACAAAGCCAGCGGAGACTCCAGGAGGTTTCTGGTTCCGACCAAAAAATAGTCTGGCCCATAACTTCTGGCAAATGACAAATGGTCATTGTGACACAACATTATTATAGCTAGCCCACTGCTAGCGTTAGCTTCATCGCTGCCCTACAATCACAAGAGAGGCATCAATCTTCTCATCTAACGCTCAGCAAGAAAGCAAATAAGTGTTCCCAAAACATCCAGCGTTTCCTTTGAGACTTGGGTCGAGGGTTAGGGTCAGTTAGTTTCCTGTGAGGGGACGGGGCTGGGATGGAGTGAAGCACCGTTTACAGTACAAACACATGTGTTTATGTGTGTGAGTGTGACTGACAGACAGAACAGACCTGGGAACCTAAACGGCTAAACTGCAAGACAAACAAACATCCAGCTCAAGCATGGAAAGTTTCCAATAGGGCTAAGGTGTGTGTGTGTGTGTGTGTGTGTGTGTGTGTGTGTGTGTGTGTGTGTGTGTGTGTGTGTGTGTGTGTGTGTGTGTCTTTAGGCAACAGCGGGAAACTTGGCAGATGAAAGACTTAAAACTCTCACCAGTGTTTATCTGGGGAAAACATCAGGATTGAGGAGTGGACGTGTGTTTATGTGTGTGTACTAAAGTTGTTTGTGTGTGTGTGTGTGTGTGTGTGTGTGAGAGAGAGAGAGTGCATGCATGCATGTACTGACAATAAGAAGTGTGTATCTCCATTCTTATACAACACCCAAGAGAGGTGAGTCCAAAATCCGGTGCCAACGTTCACTCGGGTACTGAAGACTCTGTGTGTGTGTGTGTGTGTGTGTGTGTGTGTGTGTGTGTGTGTGTGTGAGATCATGTGTTTGGGAACATGCCAGCAATGGTGGGTTTTAAATCTGTCCTGTGGTTTGCTTCAGACCGCTCCACAACAGGAAGTGAAGATGTTGATGTTGGAGTCTCTGGGAACGCAGGATGACGAGGCCTGACGGGCCGACACGCCCCCTCGAGGTGCGTCGACGTCACCTGGAAATAAACAGTATCAACAGTCATTTAGACACTAAACTGGTGGCCAAGTGTCTGCGAAGCAGTTCCATCTAAACTAAGTTTAATATTAACACTAAAATAACTGAATCTGCTAATAAACAAGACTGCAGCCATGCTAGCAGCGGTGCTTTGAGCTAAATGCTAACAGACTGCACCAACATACTCATGTTTTGCAGGTATGATGTTCACCATGTGCACTGACTGGATGCATTAAATAGCATCTGCATCACCTGCGTCCTCTGTTCTTCTTATGGACTCGGGGTTACATTTCTACTCATGTTCTCCAAAATGAAATCGCCGGCCTCAGCATCAACAGAACAGCATGAACACCCAAAAAAACCTCTCAAACCGCACTCACCAGATGTTTAATAAACTCTTGTGACCAATATCAATAAAAACACGTTATGCAAGATTCATTATTACTGACCCATCAAAACCAAGTGGTGCAGCAGCAGCAGACTGAATGTGTCACGCAGATGTTTCTGAGAATAAACTGCAGGACTTCACCCGTTAATGACCACATGAACCTTCAGAAAGTTCGAGGAAAAGGAGTTTTCAGCT
Organism: Nannoperca australis; assembly: GCA_036023655.1. Lineage (NCBI taxonomy): Eukaryota > Metazoa > Chordata > Actinopteri > Centrarchiformes > Percichthyidae > Nannoperca > Nannoperca australis. Next base: position 371 of record JAVQJD010103454.1, on the reverse strand, counting down.
GACAGGGGCCCGACTGAGGATATAATGTTCCCTTTGCCTTTGTCGGGAAAGCACAGCATTGTTTAGTTTGTTAGAGAAGTGATCCATCAAGGAGGAGCGATGGGCTCGTCCCTCTCCGACCAATATGGAGCACGAACAGGAAAAACAGGAGGAGATATGGAAACAGTGAGGACAGTGATTGTCAGGAGGAACGCACGGTCCTGGACTCCAGTAACCTCCACACAAACAAACAGAAAGACAGAAAGGAAGGAAGGAAGGAAGGAAGGAAGGAAGGAAGGAGGGGAAAGAAACAGACGGGAAAGGAAAGAAGATTTAAAGAAAGGAAAGGAGGAGTCTTCCCAGGATGAGAGCAGAGATGGCTGGAATTATTT